>PVJD01014271.1:0-29890 GCA_004026545.1 Mormoops blainvillei | reverse complement strand
CAAATCAATGGTCTGTTTCCTTTGTTTTTGATGGCTTTATGGTGTTGTTTATTACTAACTTTGGCTTTCGTGATGCCACTATTACTCAAGAGCAACATCAAGAAGTTCCAGCTTATAGGTAAGTTGAATGAATCGGTAACCTATAAACATAACCCAGGTGGCTATGCCTGTAGCACAGCAAGGAATGAGACCAGATGGACAAAAAAACCAATGCAGAGAAGTTTTCTAAATCGTCATTAGTGACCACTAGCATCACCAGATGGGCTGATTTTAAGTGCTGCCGACGGCTGATATCAATGAGCAGCAGGCCGTTCAGGAAATGAAGGGAAGGGTTTTACATTTATCACAGGGCCTAATTTGAACACTTGAGTAGCAATTAAATCCCATCTATTGTTCAAGGTGCGTGATGAACTGCAATGTCAGTTATCAGAAATGTTCCCATCCTGGGCCATTAGCCTTGAAAATAGGGGGTTCTTGCTCTGCTATGCCTGAGTACAAATTTGACCACTCATAGATAGACCGCAGGGTCAAGAAAGAGCATCGTCAAAGATATACATTTAAATTCGGCTTTGTCACTTACATAGAGGAACCCCTGAGAGATAGCCTAAAGCAGTATTTCTCAGATGTTGAATGTATATTTAAATCACCTGGCGATCTTGTTAAAAAGCAGATTATGGTTTAATCAGCCTAGGGGGGGTTGCCGAGGGGCTGCATTTCTACCAAGTTCCCACGCTGCTGGCCCCTAGACCAGCTCTGAGTAACGAGACCTCACATCGGTAATTTTCAACTGGTGTGCGGCCAGAATTTTTTCAATATGCAACATCTGACTATTTAGTCGGGGTACTAATCTCCTCTCCCTTAGATTATCAAATGAAAAAAAATGACAACAGCCAACACAACAATAACCATTGGTGTGAATGAATCAAAATTATAATTAGTTTATGTGTGCCATGAGATGAAACAGTTTGAAAACTGCTGCCTTAGATGACAGAACATGTAAAAAGCACATGTGTACATGAGAAAACACTTACTAAGCTGTAAAATGACGTAAACATCCCCTTACATTGATTACAAATAGTTGGTGAATCAGTTCCACTGTTCAAGAAAAAATCCTAGTAGAATAAATTATGTTCTTAATATTCTTCAATTTTTTCTCTTTAGGAAAACAAAATTAAAAAAACTGGAGGTTGGAAAGGCAACACAAGAAAGATATCCATCCTAAACAATATTGTTGCTTGTTGGTTGCTTTGGAAGATTAACTTCCATATAATCATCTTAACTAAAAAGATGAAAAAAAAATAACTGGCTTAAAAAAAAATTTGTACAATTAGACCCAGTCCCAAATTCGTCCTGTACATTGTCTCATCCCAATCGAAGTAGTAAATTACAAGGAAAAGGAAGAAGACAGTTGGCTCCAGGAGCACTGGCAACAAGAAAAGACTGCTGACAGGGAAGGAATTAAAAATGAGTAATAGCCAACACAAGAACACAGAAGTCAGAGTTGTATGGCTGTATGAATATCTAATTTCCCTAAGTAAAACTGTTCTTTTTCATTGGCGTTGGCATTTTCTGTAAGAAATGAAGAAAACTGGCAGGTACAATTATGGATTCCCAAAGCATTTCTCTGTTCCTATGTAAAGTATAATCAAGAATTCCTGTTCAAATGTTGGTTCACAAATTGGCCAGAGGGCAAGGAGAGATCAAAGGAAGAGGCGGGTTGCTCCAGATTGGTAGGTGGCAGCTCTAACTGGCAAGGGAGCGTACAGGCAAGGCTTGTGGCGGGACAGCCACAAGAGATCTCCACACTAACCTGCCAGACCCCTCAAAGTTTGCCCAGAGGCCTTCACTGTGTTCAGCCACGTCCAGGTGGCTTCAACAAACATTGATCTTGCAAGGCTGTGTCCTTGAAAATGGTGCTGGCAGTGGGAATGTGGGCAAGAACGAACACTGCAAGGACAGGGGAGGGTGTGAGGGGCCTTCAGTTGCCTGAGTCTTGCTCGTGGGTCCACTGGCGGTCACATCCTGTGTATGAAACTCCTCTAACACCAAGAAAACCTGCACTCTCTCTGGGGTTCCAGTCCCACAAGGTTTTGGTCAATCTTTTATTATCGCATGGTCTATGTACTATGCTACGGGAAGGAGACTTTCATCACAGATCAGAAAATGCACAGTGGATCCCTCTCATGGAATCGGAACCCTTCCTGATCATCGAGGTTTGGGACAGCGTGACACCCTGTTACACACCCAGACTGCCACCACCTTCTCCAGGTTAAGCATGGGGGGGCTTTCCCCCCATGATGGATCCCTTTCCAGCATTTCTGGGGCCACCACGAGTATGAATTAAAGACTGCTTCAGAAATGCCAGAAATCCATTTGGCTTGCCAGAAATTCATCAGACTCCCCTGCCCCTGCATTTTATACCTTGTCTCCCTGTTTCCACCCTATTTATCCTCTCTCATCTGCTCATGGTGCAAGGAAGCATCATTCATAACGCAGGATGCTAGGATATTGTTAAACAAACATGTACGAATGAAAACCTAGTTTGGTGTCATCAGGAAGATGGAAAAAATGATAAATGAGACCGAAATCTGAATACCTGTCAACATGCCCATTCCTCTGAAAGATTTCTGAAAGCAAAACTACTAGCACCAATTATTAATTTCAATCCGTAGGCCAGTCAGTACCAAATGATGAGGACATTTAGATACAGAACAGCCACTGTGAGGCCTGGATCTGAAAACAGTCAAGCTGCAAGACGCAGATGCTAAGAATCATTTAGAAGCCAGAAATGCATTCCTGCCGGGGAGTATCGCACACCTGCACACTGTTCTGAGCACTCACCCTGCTGTCGCCTGGGTTAGCTGCCCCGAGTGGGTGGCCTCGAAAAGAGGCAGCTCTTCACTCTCCAGTTGTGTCACCTATGAAAACTTGAAGCTTTGAGGATGACGGAGGAGCAGTTCCCTTCCACAGGGGCACTTGTGTGGTGTATCAGGAGTGGTTTTAAATGGTGGAGATAATTACTTAATTCACGCTCTAGCAACTGGCCAAGTAAACATGTAGCAGCCAGGAAGCTATTAGCATGATTTTAAGGCAATTATTCCATTAGTGTTTAATAGTCTCCAATTAGTCTTTTCTGACTATGGCAGTTTGAATGTCTTTTTTTTTCCTCCAAAAATTCTCACAGTTGAGTAACGCAGGACAGCATCCTAGCCGATTTTTAGACCTGGATTTATACGCGTGGACCTGCCAAATCTACGTTACAGAATCATGGGCGAGCAGAGGGGTGTAGACTTGGAGAGGGAGTTTCATTTCTCGGAAGTGTTGAGGGTGAGAGCGCGAAGCTTCGCAGGGACCCACCTGGAGTACGATACTAATAGGGTTCAGGAAAGTGGTCGAAATTTCCACTGCATCCAATGCCGTCATCCTTATGGCTCTAAGTCTACCAGAGTATCAAAGTCTCTAACCTCAGGTTTTCAATTTCTCCCATGGGGAGAAAAGGAGAATTGCCCTGTTCCTTGCTAATGCACATTTCCTTGTCCCTTTTATCTGGGTCAGTACTTGTTGATGCTGAATTATCCAGGCGTGAATGCCAAAGCATTTCTCTCCAAAATTCCTAGGACTTCTTCCCTAAGGGCCACTTTAGGGGTCAGATCCCCGAACTGATATTAGGTTATTCACCTTCACTGAGCTGCAATGTTCACATTTGCAAAATGGAGTTAACTGTACCAGCATACCTGTTTTGTGAGGTCTGAGGGAGGATTATGTGACCTGGTATACAGACTACGGCTCTGGAAAGTGAGGTATTACAGAAATAAGAGAGATTCAGACGGGGTGTCATAGCATCCCTGAGAACTAGCAATGTGAATTCAGGCTTTTAACCTCCCTGTGTCTCTGGAGAGTCACATCAGAAGCCTAGCACCAGATCCCTGCCTGTCTTACCTTCTGCATGTACAGAAATGCTCAGGTGAGGCCATGTGAAAGTAACTTGAAAAAACAAAGGAAAAAAGAGGATAGGAATGCCTGTGGAAGTGATGGTGGCATTTTGCCAGCTAAGTTGTGTACTTTCCACCACCTCCTTCGAATGAGCAATCGCTGGGCTCCCCCAGGTAGCAGGTGCTGTAGAGTGGGGACGCTGGCTTGCTCTTTTCCTTGGAGACACCTGGGCTCTTGGGAAACTACCTCTTGAAGCAGAGGAAAAAAGAAAACAGACTCTTCCCTTCCGAGTTGGTGTTCAGAGTGCGGCCTGTGCCTGTTAGAGCCGCCCGGCATCCACTTGACTAAGGGCCATTGATTTGAGTTATCGGCAAATTCCAGCATTGCTGGTTAGAGCCCCTCAGGAATTTTTTTAAACTTTATTTTCATTGTTGACACGATTTCAGATGTCCCCGTTTTCTCCTATGTTGTCCACCTCCACCCAGCTCCCCGTTTCCCTCTGCTCATCAGCACACTGTTTTAAGAAAACCCTTCTTTTGTTTTTTTAAAAAGTATTGTCCCCCCAGCTCCCCCGTGGCGGAAAGACAGTGCTGGATGGGGCAAATCAAGAGGAGGCAGAGCGGAAGGTTGAACTTGATAACCAGGCCGAGCCACGGGAGGGGTGGACTACCTGTCCCTGAGTAATTTGCCCTCTAGCCTAGCTGGGTCCTAGAAGGATTGGGCGTCTACTCCCTCAGCCCAAGTGAAAAGTCAAATTGGTGAGGAAGTATAGTTTTGTCCCCAGCCGTCACCGTGGTACACTGGCCTGAATCGCCCTCCCCCCTGCACACCTGAGCTAGGTAGAGGCTGCTGCGCGCATCAGCGCCCAAAAACCTGCCCAGTGCTCTGGTCCAAGTCGCGCGCGCACTGGTGAAGCCTGTGGTTGGCTCCTGCCTCTTCCTTGCTTCTCCTGGGCGGTCTGGACAACGCGCAATCACCTTCTCCCCACCGTGTGCCTGGTAATCCCACCCCTCCGCCACTGCTCACGCAGGTCCCCCTGCCTGGCTCTGCCCGACATCAAACCCACGGTCCGCAAGGGCTCGCTTTTCTGACCCGGGCGCTTGTTGCTAACAGCGCTGGTGGGATCGCAATCCAGACGGTGGCCACCCGGCCAGGCCCTCCGGGTCCACACAGACTACAACACGGCGCCCTCGGCCCCTCGCCCACAGCAGCTCCCCGGTCAAGGGCAGCGATCACACCGCTGTCGGTCCCTCAACTTTGATCACTCTTGGGGAAGCGCTTTGTCTCTTTAAAGGATACTGGGGACGAATATAAATGACTTAGGTAGGTTGTAACTGATAAATCTACCAAATCCTCCGGATTCCGTGATAGGGATGGAGTCGGCGATCCACGCACGCTGGAGCCGAGCCCTTAGGACAGCGCACGCAGTCACCCCACAAACCCAGATGCCCCCCCCCCCCAACAAGTCTGCAGAGAAAACCGAGGAGGGGCCATCAGGCGCCAACCTAGAGCCAAACCTTTCCCCTGCCCGACCCTCTGACACTGCCTGCTTCCAAAGCCCAGTGGAAAAGCAGTCACCTTGACTCTCCGTGCCACAGTCCCCAGGGGTTTGGAAAAGGCCAGGCGGCCAGAGGCTCCCAGGTGCGTGCTCGCCTGGCCGGACACCCACCCCTGGGTACGAGTTTCCCCCCCAAGGGCACCGTGGCAACTTAGCACCTAGTGGCAGATAAGGCAGGGCGGGGCAGGAGGAGCGGGCGCCCAGGGAGCGCCTCCGTGCGCCTACCTGGGATGGCTAAATTGGTGAGAGGGATGCTGTGGATGCTCTCCGGCAGAGTTGCCATCCAGTCGGCGAATTTCAGCTCGTTCTTCCCCTGAGACGAGGCCATGGTGCCGGTGGCGTGCTGCGAGTCTCCGCACTCCTCCGGCAGGCTGGCAGGCTGCTGCCGCTAATCCAGTGTTTGCTCCGGCCCCGCTAGAGTTTACACTCTGCTCTGCGCCACACCCACAGGATGGCGCAGACACACGCGGATTTTAATAATTATTCCAAACACCCCATGCTCCCCAGTGCCTCCGCCAGACTCCTCCGGAGCTTTGGTGCCTGACGTCCGCGCTCAGCTTTCTCCTCTGTCCCCTCCCTCCCTGACTCCCTCCGCCCGTCCTGTCCCTCCTATGCGTCTCTGCCTTTTCTCGCCATTCTGCATCTCTTCTTGGCTTCTTCTTCTTTTTTTTTTTTAATTTGTTTCATCCAGCTGCTTTGCCCAACGTCTTCCTCGGCCCTTCGATTTGGCGGTTACCTGGTCCTGCTTGTGTAAAAGACAGTCTTGTGGTTGAACAGGTAATCTTAGTAGACTTTGGGATGCTATCATCTCAGGAAGAGGAGACTCACACACTGGCTTTCAGGACTTTGCATTCTTACCAAAGAGCGTCCCTTTTTGTAAGCTACAACAGGTTATGTTCTTCCCAGCAGAAGACCACAGGCCTGTTAATAACAAAATGATGGCCTGTCATCAACCCCCTGCCTAATTTTTGGAGTAGTTGACTGGCGTGCAGTTAAATTCTACGTGGTTCCTACTTAATCCCTGGTATCCTGTTCCAGACATTTCAAAGTAGAGAAGCCCTTCAACCCCTTCATTTCTCCCATCATGAGAAACCTATGTGACTTCTGTGGGGAAAGCCACCTGTGTCCCCTCTCGGTCATCATCATGGCTCTTGGGACAAGTCCAAAGCCTGATGCTAGAAGAAAAGGACCACATTTCTCAGTTTCATGCTGTAACTATTACCAATAGCCTTTGGTGGAATTTATTTGGCACCAAATGATGCCAAAAATGATCTGAGTGACTCAAAATTTTCATTCCCTGGCAAACTAGAGAGACGTGTGGCTCTCAAGAGAAATCTCCCATTGAGCCTCCAAAGACCCGTCTTGGTCCACCTGCTCTCAGATGAGAAAGAGAAGAGAAATCAACTCTTACAAAGGTGATGGGAAAATGAAAACCAAGGTAGGAGAGAGAGCTATAAAACATGGGAATGATTATTTCACTTCAGTAAACCATATAGCGTTAAAAACAACAACAACTAAAGCTTGCTTATAATACAAGGATGTAGAACCCAAGGAATACTTCCCATCCAGGTACTAGCCAGGCCCGACCCTGCTTAGCTCCCGAGATCAGACGAGATCGGGCACATTCAGGGTGGTATGGCCATAGACTGACCCAAGGCATATTTCGAATGGGGAGCACTTTGGAAAACAGGTAGACAGGAGAGATAATGCTTGTCCTTGTGATCATATCTGCCAGTGTCCCATGGAATCAATTTATATCTTTGAAAGGACCTAGTAGGGTTATGTTTAAGAATCAAAAAGAGATGTCCTGGTTTTTCCCCCCATGGTGGTCTTAACATTCTTGCTAACACAGTAAAATCATATATCCTTTTGATGAGGGTAAGCATTAGCTCCCTGTGGGATTCTTGGTCATGAGACCTGCAAACACCACCCTCGGGCTAACGCTGTGCTTCCTGGGCATCACAGAGGGCAGTGGAGAGAGCTCGGATCTGGGAAGCAAGTACTGTGTCTCTGGGGAGCTTGGGCAGGGCCTCTAGTCTCTGTCAGCCCTAGTTGTGTCCATTATAAAATGGCGGTAGCTGCTCGGAGAGGATTCCAGGAAAGAGTGTATGAAAGAGCCTGACTGTCAGCAAAGCGTCATACAAAATGAGAGACTGAAGTTTCTTAAGACAAGGACGTCTGTGTGTATTTTCCCTCTGTCTGCCTTTTCTATCCTTATAAACATATGTTTTCAAGAGGATGAGAAAATTATTGAAGTTTGGGAATATTTTTAATACGATACACTTTAAAAACATGCCTTATTCAAGTGTGTTGAACGTTGGAGTTTCTAAAAGGTTACAAAGCATGTTTTAAAAATGAAACCACCTTAACTATTGAGGAAAGCTACCCCTCTAAAGGATCGTACACTATATCTTTTGGTAAAGCAAACAAACAATGCCTTACCTGTTTCATCTTCTTTGAATGTCAGAATTTTTAATGTACTGGGTTTTGCATAAAACTTTAAATTTCTCTGCATGCAATCACTAGAAAAGAAAGGACTAGAAGTTGATAGCTCAGAATTTCTTTCCTGACTTTATAATCAATATTTTAGGCAATTTCATGACCCGTTTTCCCAATCTTTCTATATCATCGGTACTGTCACCACATACTAAATGATATTAGGAAAATCATGTAATGTCTCTGGGCTTCGGTTTATCCACTGCCTTAATCAGGGTTCTTCAGAGGAACAGAACCAGACTGGTACATACAGGGGAGGGCAAAAGTAGGTTTACAGTTGTAATACAAATAAATAATATAATAATAAACAAATAATGCAACAATAAACTCTGTGTTTTGAATAGTCACAAGTATAAACCTATTTCTGCCGACTCCTATATATGTATGTGACAGGAGAGACTTTTAAGCAATTGATTTGTGGGATTGTGAGAACTGGCAAATCTGAAAGGCAGACCAGCAGCCAGTCACATAGGTAGGCTTTCTAGGTTGCAGTCTTGAAGCAGAATTCTTCTTCTTCTTCAGGACCTCAGTCTTCGCTCTTGAGGCCTTCAACTGATTGGATGAGGTCCACCCACTTTAAAGAAAGTAATCAGCTTTACTCAAAGACAAGTGATTGTGTATGTTAATCATCTCCACAAATGCCTTCACAGCAACATCTAGACATACAGTTAACCATCAAACCCACTGGCACTCTAATCTAGCATTTGTTATTGATCTGTAGAGCTCCTTTTGACTCCATTATTCTATAATCCTATTTTCTTTATGACTCTTTTTCATATATAGCTGCTGGAAATAGCAAGAGAAGGATGTAACTACTTTTTTTTTTTTAACTATATCCAAAAACCTCAAGGTAGAGATCAATGTTTTTATCACTACAGAATAAAAAAGATTTTTAATTGTGGTGTCAATAGTAGCCAACTGTTTTTAAAAAGACTCTTTTAAGCATAAATAGAAAGAGAAAAATGACATCGCAGTGGTTTCATGCTGTTATTAAAAGTTATATAATCCTCAGCTGTCCATCAAAATCATACTGTGTACAGTTTATAATGATTGTCACTCATTTGGAATATTTTCTTTATATCTTCTTTCACTCTTAAAAAAAGGCTCTAGGTTATGTATTTTCTTTCATTAGTTCATAATATTTCTTAATGGTTGAAGTTATATATATATTTTTTCAATTAAATTGATGTTGACTTATGTTCTGAAAAGCAAGATTTCTTGTAGGTCAGAAAACATTAGAATACATTTCAGTTGAATACTATTTTAAAAGAGGATCTGTTTAAAACATTTCAGGCAAATCATTGAAAAACACACAATGTTCAGAAATATATATTCACAAACATAAAATATATACAAAAGGGCAATAAAGAACTTTTGTAAAATTTACTATTAATAATCAAAACATTTTATCATTTTCTACCTCTACCTAGATATTTTATTCTAAGAAATTTACTTTATTTAATTATAAAAATGCTTTTTGTGTTTAAATTCAAGATTTTAAAAAAAGTGATAATCCCTACTTCCCACCACTATTTTAACCCTTCAGAGGTCTCAGCCTCATTCTCCCTCTCTTTTCTGCATCTACACTATCTATGCCAGCCCCCAATAAGCTAATTAACACTCACTAACTATAATCTAGTGGGTACCATCACAGGCGATGGGATCTGAAGGCTGGGATTAAAATTCATGTTATCTCAATTAATTTCTGTGTGTTTCTTGGTTTCCTTAACCAAAGTGTGAAGAACAATGATTTCTTCCTGGGCATGGGAAAATGGAAGGTGCCCTGAAGCTTAAATGAAGAATTTAAAGTTTATTGAGCAGAATGGAAGCACAATAAAGTCTAGTCCATCGTCACGCTTCTTGCTACCACTATGTCTTTTCCTAGGCTATGAACTCTACATGAAATGCGGATCAATGCTGTCATCGAAATTCTTTCTATTCTAACTCATCTTTGCAATTTTCCCTTTCTATTCATAAGTAGGGGTAATTTTTCTTTTTCTGAACACCCACTGCAGTTTTTTTTATAGCTATCTTGTAATATGTTTCTAATTCACTAGATAGACTTAAAGCATTATGTGGACAGAAATAGTGTTATTTGATACCTTCTAATGCCTCCTACAGTATTTCAGACACGCTAAGTGCTCATGACAATCACTTATTTACTTATTTCATAAAGGTCTATTGAGTGTCTATTGTGTACTCTATTCTAGTGAAAGAAAACAGAGCAGCGAGTCCCTGAACTCACTGAGTGTATGTTTCAGGCAGAAAGTGGCAAATGATACCTTAGTGGCAGAATAAACAAACGATCTGGCTGTATCTCTCCCCTCAATGTCAAAAACCTTCCTTTAACACGCCTGCTTTTTAGCATTTCACAAAGTGGTAGGAGACTTAGAACTCAGTTTTGAAAATATATTTTGAAAGAAAAACTGGTGTGGAATTGTTTTGCCTCTCTATAGCATTTCTGCTAATTCTTCCCTTCCTTCATGCTACCTTGATAAAGTCAGTGATGACACTTGAAGATAACATACTGCATTTTCCTAGATTTCTAGAAAATGTTTGATTTCTCCAGGCATGGGGATTGGTGAGGGCAGAAGGGAAGGAAGGAAGGAGACTGTTTTAGGGTCATATGCAGAAGCAGAAAAATCCTGGAACAATTATCCTCATCATTGCTTTAAAAATTATAACCATAATTCTACCAATGCTTATAGCAGTATTATCCACAATTACCAAAAAGTGGAAACAACCCAAATATCCATCAACAGATGAGTGAGTAAACAAAATGAGGTATAATTATATGATGGAATATCATTCAGAATTAAAAAGGAAGAAAATCCTGATACCTGCTGTAACATGGATGAACTTGGAAGACAACATGCTAAGTAAGACGGACACAGAAGAAAAGCATTGTATGATTCCACTTAGATGAGGTACCTAAAATAGTCAAACTCATGAGACAGAAAGTAGAACAGTGTTGTTGGGCCTGGGGGAGGGGAGAATTAGTTTAAGATCATGAAAATTTCTGGAGATGAACAGACAGTGGTAAAGGTTGCACAACAAATAAATGTACCTAATGTCACTGAACTGTACACTTAAACATAATTAAAATGATAATTTTATGTTATATATATTTTATTACAATAACGATCTAATGACCAGCGATTCTTTTGGACAGAACCATACTTACTTTATCAATTTTAAAATTTTCAGCACAACAATTTAGCAATAGTTAATCTTTCAGTCAGTGACTACCAGGAACATACCTGAAACTATATAAATTGGATTTATTACTTTCCATAGCAAGAGAGAATATATGTCATGAAAACCCTGAAACCTCTCAGTAAGTGGGTGTAGGAAGTGGGTCTTGTTCTGACTTGGATGCTCTCAGGAAGTGGTGAGGGGGATAATTCAATGAGTCCCTTCATAAATCTTATCTGGAAGCAGCAGAGACTAGACTAAGGCTAGAGCTATAAGAAGTGAAGAAGCAGGAATTACTCATGAGAGTAGGGGATGTCGGATCATTTGGGGGCATGGGTAATGTTAATATTTTGTCTATGTTCACACCCGATTACAGAGGGTTTTTTTTTTTATTATTCATCAAGGTCACGGAATGGTCTCATGTTGATGTTCTGTGAACATATCTGTGTTCAACAGGTGAACACCAAGGCCTGGCTTATAGTCCCAGAGGGACTTCTAGAGATCAAGGACTATTTTTCTCTTTCTCACTAGTAAACAAAAGAACACAGTCCAATCTAATTCATCTGGAGTTCCAAAGTCCTTGTCTGGTAGAACTTTGTCAATGACAGATGTCATTAATAACTTCGATATGCACTCCCCATTAGTAAGATTTTACAATTTATGGCACAAATTGATGCAATAAAGCCAGTTGTGAAATATACCAAAAAAAAGAAAATGGGTAGAAGAGGAAGACAGAGAGAATCTACAGAAAGAAAAAAAGAGAGAGAGAGAAATAGAAACTGAGGAAGAAACAGAGGGGTAGATGGAAGATTCAGAGACGCGGAGAGAGACGCACAGAGGAAATCAGAGACTGAGGGCCAGAGCGTTCAGGCGTCCTCAGGTGGCTCATTTTCTAGCCTCCCTGTGGTCCCGTCAAAGGCCTCATGTCCGCTGGCCATGAGTAGCAGGTCTGTCCATCACAACTATCCCCAGCCCGATTGGAGGGATAAACAGAGGTCAAGAAAAAATGGTATCTTCTGAGAACCCCTATGGTTTACAGTAGCCAAGACATCAATGAACAAAGGAAATTTGAGATATATATAGATGTGGATATATTGATAAATATAGATATAGATATAGATAAATATTATTCAACCATAAGAGGAAGGCAATTCTGCCATTTATGACAACATGAGTGAACCTGGATGGCATTATGCTAAACGAAGTAAGTCAGACAGAGAAAGGCACAAATACTATATGATTTCACTTATAGGTAAAATCTAAAAAAAAAATTTGAATTCATAGAAAGACAGACTAGATTGTTGGTTTCCAGAGGTTGGTGGGGGGATGGAAGCAAGAGGTCAAAAAGTACAAACTTCCAATGATAAGATAAATAAAATTCTGGCAATATAATGTATAGCATGGTGATTAGAGTTAACAAGACTATAATATATATTTGAAAGTGGCTAAGAAAGTAGGCCATGAAAGTTCTCAACACACACACACACACACACACCTTATAACTATGTGAGGTGATGGTGTTAACTAAACTAATTGTGATACTCATTGTGCAATATATACACGTATCAAATTGTCCTGGTGTAGACCTAAATGTAATACAACGGTATACATCAATTATATCTTAATAAAGCTGGAAAAAAAGAAAAAGAAAAATCACCAATGATTGACTGAACTGATATTTTTCTGACTTCACTGATTAGTATCCTAGAGACAATATAAATTTATCTCTTACTTAACTCAAGTTGTATGTAGGAAAATACATACAACCTAAGGATGTAATACTTCCCTACATACAACTTTTATTGTAGGAAAATTGTTAAAAATAAAATTAAAACTTTACAAACATAGAATACACTAAATTTAAAGTAACCACACCCTCCAGGTGTATAATTGCTATGGGCATACACTGTTGAAAAGATAATCAATTTCCTTCAATCTATGTGTGTTATATTCATTGCATTTACTTTTTTTTGAGGGAGGGAATTATTTTGTTTTTAATTTTTCTATTACAGTGGACATTCAATAATATATTAGTTTCAGTATACAACATAGTGGTTAGACATTTATACAACTTATGAAGTGATCCCCCCAAAAGGTCTTGCACCCTCCTGACACCATATATAGTTATAAAAATATAATTTACTATATTCCCTACTGTGTACTTCACATCCTTGTGACTATTTTGTAACTACCAATTTGTACTTCTTAATCCCTTCGCCTTTTTCACCAAGCCGCTAACTCCCCTTTCATATGGCAATCATCAGTTTGTTCTCTGCATCTGTAAGTTTGTTTCTATAATGTTTGTTCCTTTGTTTTTTTATTTTGGTTTTTGGATTCCACATATAAGGGAAATCTTATGGCATTTGTCTTTTTCTGTCTAACTTATTTCACTTAGCACAATACCCTCTAGGTCCATCCATGTTGTCACAAATGGTAAGATTTTATTCTGTTTTATGGCTAATTAATATTTTATTTTATATATGTAGCAAGTCTTCTTTATCCATTCATCTTTTGGTGGGAGCACTTAATCCATTTACATTTAAAGTAATTACTGGCAGGTATGTAGTTATTGCCACTTTATTGTGTTCTGACTGTTTTTGTAGTTCTCTGTTTCTTTCTCATTGTCTTGGCCTCTTCGTATGTTGATGACTTTCTGTGGTGTTGGGTTGGATTCCTGTCTCTTTATTTCCTGTGTGTCTCTTACAGATCTTGGATCTGTGTGTATCATGTGCTTCATGTGTACCCACCTATGTTTATAGCAATCTATTGTAACTTGGTCACTGAAGTTCAAACACATCCAAAAATCACTACCATTCTCACCCATCTCCTCCGCACTCCTTTTGGTCATTATTTTTCACTTCTTTTGTACATTTTTGTGCGTACCCCTTAATTTACTATTGTAAGTACAAATGATCTTCCTACTTTGCCTTTAAACATTTGTACTAGCCTTATATTGGTTGATCCACTGCTTTTACTGTGTGCTTGCCTTTGTCAGTGAGAGTATTTGTTTTTTGTGGTATTTTCTTATTCGTATTTTTTATTTTTTTATTCTTCTTCAAGAAGTCCCTTTAACATTTTTTGTGATGCTGGTTTGGTGATGATGAACTTCTCAAGCTTTTTTTTTTCTTGGTCCGAGATGCATTTATGCTTTATAATCTAAAGCCTTTCTCTTTTAAAATGGTTGAAGCTTTTGTATTTTTTATCAAAATGTTAGTCTGTTTTTAAAGTAGAAAAATGCATACATTTTTCAGATTAAAACAGTCAAATCTAATACCTGGGCCTTATTTTCTTCACCACACACCAAGTAGCCCACACGACTACTAAATGTTTATTATATATCATATTTATATAAGATAATTTTGTTTACTTTTCCATATAGAGAATAATATAATTTTACTTAATTACTGCATATAGTTTGAAAATAACATTTGACAAAAATACTAAAAATTCATTTGCTGGTGTCTCTGCAAATATGTATAAAGCCCCTTCTACAGTTATGGAGAAATGACATATTTCTAAGACATAAATATCCATTTTATCTAACACATCTGATATTTGTGCTGGGCACTAAATGGCTATATTTGGAATCAAGGTATCTGAAAACTTACATAAAAAGCTTATAAATGAACCTTCCTTTAAACACACTGCTTAACGTGTTACAAAACTTATATTACATTAAAGAAGAACAAATTATTATTACTACAAGATGGCTAAATATCAGCTTTCCTGGACCCAAAAGGACAATGGTGGACCCAGAGGGGATGAGAGCCCAATCTGTAATAAATCACACAACAGCTGACAATGAGATCCACCAGGAGACCGACTGCAAATGCTACATGCCTTGCTTCCCGGGCTGAGTGATTGTCATTTGTGAAGTACATGGGAGAGAACAGGAGCTGAGAAAATATCATGCAAGGGACTCCCATTCACAGACATACACACACCTCACTGCGGGATGAGGAAATTATGGAGCTACCTTCCTAAAACAGAAAAATTAGTAAGTCTGCAACCTCTAAATTTCATTGGGACTGGTGGAAAACCCATGGGTTCAGGGCACTGAAAAATGGCGCACTTCTCAAAATGAATAATGATCCTGGTTGGCAGACACAACAGGACAGAAGACGTGTCTTGATTTCTCATGGAAATTCAAAAATATAATACTTAAGAGTTATGGTTAGGCGATGTGGCCATCTGTAGGCTGTGCAGCAACAGAGGAAGAATGTCCCAGGATTCACTGGCTAAGAGCAGAGAAGTGATTTTCTATTTAAAATAATTTATAGCAAGAAAAGTATAACCCATCATTATCATATACTTTGTGTAATTATAAAATGTGAATTCTTTATACATGACAGTTTTTGGTATAATTTTCCACAAAGATATTACTCATTATACCTCATTATTAATGTTGATTAGTGAGATTGAGAGAGAATACATCTGTTATGATTATTCATGCCACTCTCCTCTCACAAACATAGAAAAAGGTGAGATGTGGCTATCAGCTTCTACATCAGAGATACAGGGTTTGCACCACGCAGCGTTTGAAAAGGATAGGGCTGAACTGACTGTAGCTCATCACAATGGCTCTGAGGGGATTGGGAGCTTATCATCTCATTAAAATAATTTTAAAATAAGCTACAAAACGGCTACTAGAAACAATAATAAGTCTAAGTGAAATTAGTGTACTTCCACCTACAATGCGTTTAATGATGTGACTTGATGTCAGGGCATTTGCTGAAGTTAATAGTTATAGGTGTAATTAAAATATATTATAAGCAATTGGAAATTATGTGAACAGATTTCATGTGAAGCAACTATTGGCAGGTCCGCTAATTAGTAATACGACACAACGGTTCCAGACCAACAAAAGATAACTTTAAGTATCTGTCATTGTTAAGTATCAACCATTTGAAGATTAGCCTACAAACAAGTCTGTATAATCTACACGGCGAACAACACACGCAGAAGGAGAAGACAGGCAGAAACCATCAAGGAATGAATGCAGGGGAAGCCAAGAAGGGAAACAAAAACAAGCCAGACGAAAAACATCGGGCAAGGTGGATAATGATAAACATCGGGCAAGGTGGAAATGGATAATTATGAAATACGTCATGAACTTTTTGACCATTCTTTACAACAGAAAGAAAAATTGAAATTTGGAGATTTTTCAGTGATTACAATTCCTGTAGAAGATTTGACTACTTTGGATCAAGACACCAAGATGGGCGCCTCTAGACTCTTGTTTATTTGACAATACGCATCGCGTGTGCCTCTTCACTTCCTGTCCGTGTAGCTGGGCCTAAAGCTGCCTGCCCTCGAACAAAACACCCGGAGGAAAATGGGGTGATTAATTCAATTATTCAGATGTTTCACCTATATCCGTAAGCTTCATTTTTTTTCTATTTTCATTTACATATTTCGGCAATATATATTATTTCAATAAAAATTAGACCCAAGTATAAATTTTGGTTTAATCCTCAGAGACGTAGGCCATGGTCAAGGAGGGTGAAAAACAATACTTTTTAAAATATTTAAATAGTTTTTAAATAGTGTCAAAAAATCTATCTTCATGTGACATAACAATTAAAAGAGAAATTAATCAGCCCCGCCCAGCCCGTGACTCAGACTTCCAGCCGCGTATTACCGCGGCGGAGCGCCCCGCGGCGTTGGGCAGTTGCACTAAAGCAGCAGGTGCAGTTACCGAGGCCTTAGGACATAGTGTAAGCGAGAGGATAAGCAACACGTGTCATATATACAATTCTGTTATCACCTCACATTGGAATAAGATGTATTAACTCATTAGTGCCCAAGGTCCTCTCCCTAGGCCGAGCTTTCAGTTAAGCCATCGCGCGAAAGTCCCAATGAATGGGTGTGTATCCGCTTGATTTGCCGCTAGACTCGGCGTAGCCATATTCCACATGTTTGTTTTGCTGAGGCACTGAGTATCCTCAAACCATCTCTCTATAAACCTTAATTATGATTTTCCAATAATTTCCGTTTTTTCATGACTGCCGTCCTAGGATATTAAGGGAAAGTGCATATAGGAGTCCAGGGGTAGCATCGAGGTTGTCAGACCTTTGCCATAGCCTCGAATTATGAATCAAATTTACAAACTTAACATTAATTTATAGGTGGGTTTTGCTCTTCTTTCATTTGACTCCTTCTTTGGCCTTCCTTTCAATCCAGATATCTTTATTTGATATTATTCCTCTAGAATTTAAACTCCAAGGACAGCCCTTGTCCTTACCTCTATATTTTCAAATCAAAATTAACTTTTTCCCATTTTCCTTTGTTTTCTAACTAGTATACATTATGAATCTCTCCTATTGCCCAATAATTCAGGCTGTTGAGGTCATTTCTATGTTGGGTCAACATATGAGACAAGGCATAACTAATCCCATTGTAAGAGCCCACTAAGCTCTCAGTAAACAAGCCTTTCTAAGGGTATGAGAAAGCTCTGGGATAACCCTGAGGCTCCGCTTGGAGGAGCAGGTCCTCAGAAGGACGGGCAATGATCCAAGGAACACACCTGAACCTCTCTTACACTCCTCGGGTTCCTTACTGAGAGCAGTAGACCTCATATTGGAATCCAAGAATATTATCCGCCTTATACTCTAAACACACACACACACACCACTTCAGTTTTGTCTTTTGCAGATTATCTTTCCCTTTAAACTCCATTGTTTACATAACCCGATTTCAGATAAACATATACAGTAAACTTCAGTGTGACTTGCTCTGTGTCCTTAATTTCTCCCACTCGGCCCCCAAGGTGTTATCTTTTTAATGTGAATATTCTTGATTGTTTTGACTTTTGGTAGATTTATATCACATAAGCCCTTCCCAGTGTCTCAATGACCTTAGAGTGCTCTATATAGGCCATCAAGTTGGGCGGGAGGTAGGGGAGAATGGGGGAGGGGGCTCCAGACATTTAAAGATAATTACATCAAGTACATTAAGAAGAGTGCACTTCTAGACAAACATCATTCCTATCTGATGAATAACCTCTTCAAAGACTGGATGTAGAAATATAGAAGGGGCTCTGCATTGGTAATTAATGTCAGAGTATAAAAGGCAGATTTAAATGTGATCAAGATCACATTTCCATGATTGAAACATTATTATTTTATGTCAAGTGCATTTATCTCTGTCAAGAGTGTAATCTAAAGAATGTTCAGACCTATAATAAATGAGGTCATAAATTGAGTGGGGTTTCACTGCAGTACACATCTAGAAATTCAGATGGATAGTTTCTTTTGGCAGTTTATTTGAAGACTGTATAATTCATAAATCTCTTAATATTTATGTCTCCTGCACACACATGCACATCCGTATGTGTGTTTAAAATGTTGTTAAGACCTTCACAGTGTTGGACTGTTAAACTACTGGTATTAAAAATGACACAGGTATTGAATTAAATTTGGCCAAACTAAATCTGCATAGTTTTAACTTTAAGCTGGATTAAAACTTTAATAAAAAGTAAAACTTAATTATTATAAAACTTAATAATCCTGTATTGTATTCCTTTAAATGATTTTTCTGTTTCAAAAAAAAAATCAAAACCAGAGTGAATGTCTTTTGGATTTTGGGTGTCCCATGTTAAGAAGAAAAGTTGGAAATGATTTTGTTGGGAAGGTAGGCTTGCCTTTCTTATTCTTTTCTTTTTTTCTTTTTATTTTACTCTTGATTTGTCTTTCTATAACATAACATTTAGTGCAAAACAACCAACATCAGACTTGAAATAATTTCTCTTTCCCTACCGCTCACTCCATCTATTTCTCCTAAGGCCATCATCAACCACTCTTTAATTGTACCCATTTGTTAGGGGAGTTTATAAAACTGATCATAACTGGGAAATCTAAAAATGAACACCATAGTAATTGTTTAAGAAGCTGCTGTCATCTCTGTGGTTGGGGAAGCGAAGAAAATAATTTGAGGCTTTCAGATCCCAGATGCTTGGAGCAGGGGGTCTAATGAGTAGAGGCTCAGACTTCTGAAGAGATACATTGCCCTACTTGTCAGGGTGCCTGTGAGGGGAACAGGACCAATACCAGAAGTGTGGCCAGTCTGTGGTGTGGAAAAATTAGGGACCTGGGCCATCTGCTGTTACCATGAGGACCCTCGCTAGGGCGATTCCAGTGAAAGCATCCAGCTGAATGACCAGAACTCCCTTCTTCCTCCGTGTGCCTTCCAGTATCCTTTAATGCCCTCTATGGGCATAACCTAGCAGAGAACCAGCTACTAAAACAGAAACACTGTAGAGTTCCGTTATTTCAAATCAGAGATGAAGAAAAGTGGATTTATTACCGAGGAAAAAGAGCTTAGCAACTGGCATGATAGAATAATGGCTTCCCCAAAGTTGTCTGCTCTTAATCCCTGAAACTCATGTATATATTACCTTACTTTGCAAAAGAGACTTTTCAGATGTAAATGTGTTAGGGATCTTGAGATAGGGAGAGTATCTTGAATGATCTGGGTGACCCGAAGGGAATTACGAGTCTTTACAGGAGGGAGGCAGGAAGTAGGAGGGTCAGAGTCAAAAGAGATGGAGAGGTAGAAGCAGAGGCGAGGAAGAGACATAACGCTGGATTTTTATTATACAATTCTGGGTAGTGATGCAGTTTTTATTCTCTTTAAAAACATATTTACTAACAATTTTTCTAATGTTTTT
Organism: Mormoops blainvillei; assembly: GCA_004026545.1. Taxonomy (NCBI): domain Eukaryota; kingdom Metazoa; phylum Chordata; class Mammalia; order Chiroptera; family Mormoopidae; genus Mormoops; species Mormoops blainvillei. The sequence goes on along the minus strand of PVJD01014271.1, from coordinate 10,040 downwards.
GGTATCAATCAGAGCTTTAACTCAAGACAGCTGAGAAAGTAACAGTTTCCACTCTCCTCTCCAAAGACAGGCAGGAAGAAGCTTAGAGAAAATGGTACGGACACTGTCCATAACGTGCTTAGAAAATATTGGCAGCTAGCTAATACCTCTTCCTCCATTTCTATTACTTCCTCTAAGCAGCTGGAGCTTAATGGATTTTTTTTTCAGGGGCGTTCTGCCCATTAAACTCAATTTAACAATGTTGTCCCCCGCTGCTGAGAGAGCAGGACACTCCCACAATCCCGAGTTCTCTAGCTTGTGTGGGCTGGTCCTTGAGCAAATGCTAGAATAGTCAGTTCTTACAGAAAAAGGAAAACAACAGTTATGTGAAGACATTCAGCTTTAAAAAGAGAAGCGCCTGTGTAAGGAGTGGGAGAAATGCATGAGAAATTTTAAAACTACATTGAACAAATATTAATTGACTGGCTTGTCAGGGGTCTGTGCCTTTTAGAGATAGTTTTTCCTGCGGGTGGCCCTGTGATACTTTCAGCCAAGATGGTAACAAGAAAACAGGATATTTTTTAGGAAACGAAAAGAAGGAATCTTGCCACATTTCCTTTACTCCTTCTTCATCCTCAATTCCCTACCACTGAAGTCCTAGATAAACTCTTGCTGAATTTGGGGTCAGTTTCCCCCAATCTGATACAGACCATGTGGGGTCTCAGAGAGAGGGCTTTATTATATTTACCTAGGTCTCCTTTAGTATATTTCAAATTAGTTTTATAATTATCAATATAAATATTATATTCACCAAGCAATAACAGGGGGCCCTACCCTGTGGAGTTAACAAAATACTTATAAATTAGCTCTGCTTAATCTGCCAAGGGTGAGTAATCTCGTGATTTAAATGTGTGCTTTCATTGCAAGTGGAATGAGTTTGAATTCCTTTGAGTTTTACTTTTATTATAAATCTCCCTATCTCCTTTTTCTTCTGATAGTCGATGGATCCTTTCATCATTTTTTTCATGTCACTCTGTCCTGGAGCTAATGGAAATATTTGAGTAAATCTATGGTTCCAGGAAGGGAAAAAAAACACATGATATTAAGTCTAATTTTCAGAAAATTTACTGCATTTCTAACGGGCAAGGGACTGTGCCTCTTCAGTGCTTCAGAGTGCTTTATTAAATATTGTGCAGTTTGCTTTACTTTGAATTCTCGGCGTGTCTCCGCCGCTCCGAGAGGCAGGAGCAGACCCCATAGCAGCAGTCCTGTAAAAGGGAATTTTTATTGACGACCAGTCAATCAAGACGAGCATTCCCAGCAGGACAAAATATAATGATGCTGGCTCCACACACAGTTGGATGATGCTATAAGCAGCAAATGTTTACTTGTCTGATCAATCGTCCCTCTTTCCTCTGTGGGGTTTCAGTCCAGAATAGTTGCCCATTGATAACGCCAGCCCTCCCTCACTTTACGGTCAAGTCGCAACTAGAATCACAGAATTGTGGAAATGAGCCTTTCTGCAAGTACAGCACAGTCCTGTAAATCCTGTCCTCTAACACGTTTCTTCTGTAAAACCAGGGTGGTGCTCACGCAGCGGAGAAAAGTCTCACACGGGGCTATGTCAGAACTTATTGACAAAGGAGGGAGAGTGTTGTTGTCAAAGAAAAAAACATTTTCTTTTTCAGTAGCCAGGAAGCTGGAGTTCACAACAGTAGGCCCCATTTCCCCGACCAAGGGTCTTTCTTAGGTCAATCGATGTAAGCTGGGGGGACTCCTCAGCCTTCTGCACACAGGCCAACAGTGTGCACCTGGAGGAGGGAGGGGCTGGGGAGTCTGACATGCATGTTTTCAATGCCAGCTTCACAACTTTGGGAAATGAGTTGCCTCCTTGAGCCTCAATTTCCCAACTAAACATTTAGGACAAATAATGCTAAAATATACGTGTGTGTGTGTGTGTGTGTGTGTACATATATATGTAGATATATAAAATCCATATATATGTGTATATATATGTATATACACATGTATATATATATACACACACGCACACACACACATATATATAAACCTCTATATTTCTACCACATTTTAGGCCTATCGACATTTTAGGTAATTATAGAAAGTCATAAAAATAGATGATATAGGGTTTTGGGGGTGATGTGTTCTGTTCTATATCTTGATTTGCAACTGCATGTGTTAGCCAAAATTTGAAGAACTGGACACTAAAAGGAGAAATTGTGTTGAATATAAATTATACCTTAATAGAACAATGGAGAAAAATAATGTGGCTAGTATAGGAAATAGTGATAGTTCATTAATTATATCTATTATTAATCACTTCAGATGCTGAATGAACTTACAGAGAACTTAATTTTTTTAATTTATTTTCTTCTGAGAGTTAAATCCTATATTTTACACTTTATAATAAAAGTCAAGGTCACTTCGCAGGTGATTGTGAGGAGGTGGAAGCTATGCTATGTTTCCCTTTTTAATAATTTAGTAGAAGTCTCACATTCTCCAAACCTAAAGCAAAATGTGGAGTTTTGTTCTTTTTTGTTTTTTTTTTACAAACTCCTTATTTTTATCTATTAATTTGGGGACTATAACTAGGTCTCCATGTTCCTTGCATGAGGATGGTATGATAAAGTCCTCCTGTATAAATGTCAAGAATTGCAAAGTTTTGTGCCAGTGGGAAAGCGAAGGTGAAAAAGACACTTACTGGTTCAAGCTCTCAAATTTGAGAGTGCAAAAGCCAGAGCTTTCACTTGTGAAAGGCCAGCCTCACCAAACACAGAAACGGGAGAGCAGTGACTAAAACATATGAGTTCTAGTCCCAGCTCCCCAGCTTACGTGGTAGCTTTGAATGACCCTTCAGTGGACATGGTACCTATTTCATAAAAATGCATGAGGATCAAATGAGACAATGTGTATAACAGCATATGTAAATTGTTACGTCTCATATGAAGATAGCATCAGAAGTACGGGTATGTGCTGGGCAAAAAGCTACCAATTACAGTTCTCTGCAGTGCCTCGGTCCTAAAATATCACTTTTTCACTTGCTTTTGAAAGCAATCTGTGTTTCAACTGGTCAATAGGTGGCCACAAACACTGATGTGCCTCCCTTCACAGCTTGAGACAAGTGAGAGGCGGACATGGTCACTCTTAAAGTTAGTCGCTGCAATTTACGACGCCAAAGACTACAAGTTTATGGTGCTGTTCCAGGTTCAGCTGGGCTCTGGGCCAGCTTACGGCAGCAGAAAGCAGCGATTCAGACAGAGCCCTTGGTCTGTTAACTCCATCCACTCCACACAGCCATGTTCGAGAAGGCGACCTGGAACCCCAAAACCAGGTTTAAAATACTTTCAGTTCTTGAACAAACTCTTTCATCAGAATGGATTACAACTAGTTTTCCAATGTTCTAAAATAGATCACCTAATGGAAGCCTATTGACCAGGCCGGAAAATCCACACCAAAAAGATCTGAACCGAATGAGACTGCTTTGTGTGTGTGCAATGAACAAAAGGCAAGGCCCTGTGTCAGTCCTTGCCGGAGGCACCCTACAGGGCTCCACTGGAGAGAAAAGGAAGGGCCGAATGCCAAAAGCTGTCTTCTGGTTGCTACAGGCCACTGGACACCGGAGTTCAGCTGCGGCGCTGGGGCTGCTGGGCTCTGCGCTCTCTGAGGCGTCAATGCCTCTTTGATATCAGCGGAGCTTTCCACAGGAGCCCAAGGGCTGTGACTCTGAAAAAAGCTACCAGCTACAGGGGGTTGCTGACCTGCAGTGCACCTGAATCCTCCACTGGCCTCAGTGAGGGCTGTCTGCAGTTCCACGGGAGGGCGCTGTAACCTGGGGGGGTCTGCCCTCTGAGAGGTGTGAGGATTTGAGATTTGTGCTCTTCTACCTATTGGCGCATGCACACACACACACAAATTATATAGAGTAAATAGTTTTAAAATTTAAATGTTATTTAAATTACAGTTTACATTCAGTATTATTTGTATTACTTTAGGGCGTACAGCATAGCGTCTAGACAAGCATATACTTGTCGAAGTGCTCCCCCCTATTTCCAGCATGCATCTATCTGGCTTATATTTTATTATTTCATCCTATTCAACTATGTTCTCTTAACTGATGCTTCTGACTTTCCCTAAAATCTAATGTTTAATTATGCTCACTTTTGGGTGGAGGGATAGCACAGACCCAGGGAAGTGCAGAGCGCCCTATCCGGACCATCCAGCCGCGCGTCCTTTCCCACGGGGAGCCAGCACTGCGCCCAGGCGTGGGCTAGGACTAGCCCTCGAGGGATTTCCTCACGCCTTCTCCCAGTAACCACACTCCCCTGAGATAAACACTGTTCTGACTTATGCTACAAAGACATTGGTTTCACCTGTTTCGAACCCCATGTAAATAAAATCGGAACTGCGTACTCTTTCTTTTTTCGGTCTGGCTCCTTCGGGAACGGTTATTTTGATACTCATCCGTGCTGCTGACCGGCAGTCGATCCTTGTCTACGACCTGCAGGGCCCCATTGTGCGAAGGCACCTGCTTATCCACCTGTTCTGCTGTTTCCCGTTTTTAGCTATTATGAACAATAATTCTATTAACATTCTTGTAGAGGTTTTGGTGAACATGCGTATACATTTCCATTCCTTATATAACTAAAAATAAAATTCCTGAATTATATAAATGCACATTTAGTAGATACTGTCACTTTTCCAAATAGAAATGGTAATACACTACTTTGTACTTCTACCAGCAGTGTAGAATAAGCTTTCACACTCGAAACCCCTTAGCTTTTTGCCATTTTAGCGGACGTAAAGTGATTTTTTTGTGTGGTTTTAATTTACATTTTCTTGATGAGTAGCAATATTGATTAGATTATGCTTATTGGTTATTTGGATATGCTACTTTATGAAATGCCTGGAATTTAAAAATATTTGTATGGCTTTTGTCATATTAATGTACATGAGCTCTTTATATTTTCAGGATACCAGTCCTTTGTCAAATATATAAATGACAACTGTCTTCTGCCAGGAGATGGCTCGTCTTTGTGTTCTCATAATAATTACATCTTTTAAAGAACTGACAGTCATGATTTTATTCAAGTCCAGTTTATCAGAGGTTTTCTTTTTAATTGTGAATGCTTTATGTATCTTAAGCAATCTATGCCTACCCTAAAGTCATGACGATATCTTCTGTTTTCTCCTTAAAGCTTTATTTTTTCTTTCACATATAGATCTACCTCAGGTTAGCTCTGTTGTATGCTGTCGTAGAGGAAGCAGGGTTCATTGTGTCCCGCGTGAATATTTAATGCCATAGCACAATTTAATGGAAAGACCATCCTCTCCCACTGAGCTGCTCTGGCACCTTCACAGTAAATCAAGAGACTCTCTACATGTGAATCCGTTTCCAGACTCACATCCGTCCAGTCGGCCTGTTGGTCCCTCCTTGTACGATACCACGCCATCTTCATCACTGGGGCTTCACCGTGGGCCTTGAAATCTGGTAGTGCGAGCCCTCCAGCTCTGTTCTTCTTCAGTTTTATCTAAGCTTTTCAGGCCCTTTAATTTTCACATGAATTGTTGAATCAGCTTCTAAATTTCCACACAGAACCCTGCTAGAATTTCTATTTAGGTCATACAGACTTTATATATCAGTTTGGGGAAAGCTATATGTTGAAAAATATTGAGCCTTCTAATCCACAAACTTGATGCACCTCTCTGTACCCTTAGTCTTCTTTCATTTCTTTCGGCAACATTTTTCCGTTTTAATTATGGATATCTTATACATCTTTTTAATTATAGATGTCTTATACATCCACAATGAAAAAGTTTAACCCATAGGTACATAATATTTTGGTGCTATTGTATTTTTAAATATTTTTTAAATTTATTTTGAGACAGAGAGGAAGGGAGGGAGGAAGCGAGAGAGGGAAATATTTGATGTTGGTGGCCTCTCATGCTCACTCCGGCTGGGGACTGACTGGACAACCCAGGCATGTGCCCTGCCCGGAAGTCAAACCAGCAACCTTTTGCTTTGCAGGACGACAACTAACCAACTCAGCCATACATGTCAGGGCTTAGGTGCTATTTCAAATGGCATAGTTTTATTTTGGGGTTGCCGTGTTGAAATAAAGTGCTTGTTCTACACTGAATTTCCATTCAGCAAATTTGCTAAATTACTTATTAATTTTAATAGTTATAACTTCCTCTGGATTTCTTATATACTTATGTCATTTATAAGTAAAGGTAATTTTACTTCTTTCATTTTTTAATATCTTTATAATTTTTATTCCTTTTTCTTCTCCTGACTGCAACCTTCAAAATTATGTTGAATACACATGGTAACAGCAGACATCCCCAAACTTAGGGGAAGAGGATGCAGAGAAAGTAGGTAGGTCATTCTGGTAGAGAGGTTAAACTGTTGGCTAAAGTTCAAGTTTCTTAGGATTATTTACAGACTGTAATTACTCCTGCTTCTTATTACCACAGCAACAGAAACTAGGCTCTTCAAAGAAGAGTCAGGTTTTCATAAAAAATTCTTCAAAACTAGGCCCAGTAGACACCAGACCAGCTAGCTGTGTCCGTTTCATTATTTATACAATGTGTCTAACTCCAGATGTTCACCATCGTTTTCAGAGTCATTCAACTTTTACTCAACAACTATTGACTAGGGGTGGGGCGGTGACCACCTCAAGTTCATGCTTTCATGGAGTTCACATGCCAGTAAGGAGACAGATGATTAAAAATCACTACGGAAATGGAAAACACAATAAAAAGATGGTGATACGTGCCACCGAAATAGATAAAAGCGGGGTTATCTGAGTAGAGAGACCTAAGCAAAATGAGAAAGAATGCCACCCAGTCTTGGGGTGTAGATTCTCCACAGAGGCAAAGAATAATCTCACATTCCCTTTCTAAAAGAGACATTTCTGAAGAGGAGTGCTTTTCCTATAATTTTAAAGAATCTAGTTATTTTCTTAACCACTTCACAAGCCAAGAAAAATCGCACATGTTCTTTCCCACCATTTTCTAGAATGGCAAAGGTCAGATTCTGACCGGAGCCTCCTGGCGGAAGAGCCCCCTTGGGTACCTACCGCGCGGCCTCCGGAACCACGCCGCTGTCACTGCCTGGAATGATGTAACGAAGCTTCTGAATTAAAACGTGCCTCGTTTGGCAACAACCAAGCAGCCTGCTCAGATGGCCAGTCAGAGCTCAGATCTAATCGAATTCTCGGTTCACATACAAGTCGATCTTTTCCGTTAGCCACGCAGTTTTAAATGCACAGTTATCTAACAGCCAGTTTCACCCAGTTAAGGGGAAAACTGAACACATGGCTATGTAAATATTGGCCATGGTATGACATAAGGGGGATGAAGGTAATACCGGGGAATCGGAATTCATGGTATCGGACCTTAAAGGACAGTCTAATTAAAGCAGGGAGGCCAAGTTAGCAGGAGAGCCTAGTTGCCATGTTACAGGCTCTGGTCCATGCAGGCACGTGGTGAAAGCTTTTCAAGGAAATATGAGAAGCGACAAAATTAGTACGGCAGTAGTTATAAGGTTAACTCTTAGAATATAACCTTTCTCTTGCTCTACACGATGCTTTGAAATTTGTGAGTCTGTCTTCTCTAGAAAATCAGGGGTCATTTCCTATTCCCCAAAGTTCTTCGAGTGGCTCAGTGGTAGGTGCTAGAAGAATGGGTGGATTCGCCTAATTAATGAATAGCTGAAAAGCGCTTTGAAGAAGCCTATCATCAAAGGAGCTATTTAAATGCAAGGGTCCTTAGATTATACATTTATAGTCAAGCAAGATGAAAAGGAAAATGACGGGAGCGATACAGTAGTTAATCAGGAGAGCCGTGGATGGTTCCTTTCCCACCATAATCGTTACGGTCAACAACCGCATTCGGGTCGTTGACTGAAAGGAGCGTCTCTCCCTCCAGCAGTGATTTGAGGCTCTCTCTCACTGGATAATCTTTCACAGCGTGTTCAGATAATTGCATCGGGAGACAAAACAGTAACGGGCACCAGCTCCAGAGGACTGAACCAAGTGTTTTCCACACGTCTTTGAGTCACAACCCAAAACACCACTTTGAGACGGGTGCTATTGCTAGTAAATTTACAATTAGTAGTTAGTGGCCAGCTATTGAGTACTAGAATCGGAGTTCAAATCCAGCTGTAGCCCCACAGGCTACTCCCCCAATTGTTGCACCGCATCACCCTAAGAGTCCTCAGTTTCCTTTTTCAGTTCCTTAATTGATTTTCCCCGTAACATGTACTGTTTATGTTTATAGACCAGGGACAAATTATAGGGCATCTCATCCACGATGGACAATGCGTCTTTTTGGTGCAATTCTGAACGCTCTAATGCTTTGTACATTTTGCATCGCTTTTCTAACATGTTGAGCTTCAGAATTCAATAATGCATATAATATTGTGTTAAGAAGATAACACGTTTTCCTTTGGGGCATAGTGTTATTGAGATACTTTGAGGGATGCGAAAAAATATTAAAAGCTATTAAAACTAACAGTGTAAGAAAAAAAGACAAACATTTGACAAAATATTTTTACAACTTCTAGGAATTCCCTGTGGTGTGTGTCCTTCTATGTCCAACCAATCCACCAGCCTTTTTTTTTAATCTAATATTCAGATACTTGCCGAACGCCTTTCATCATTTAGTCCAACTTCCTATATGGTAGCATCAATCCTATATAGTCTCCAAATTCTATCTTATCCCAAATTACTCTTCTATTATCCTTAGAGGAAGCTAGGATTTCTACCTCCTGTTTTGAGTTCAGTTCCTCTCTTCATGACAACCCTTTGCAGGTTCACCCATGAAGCATTAGGCCTAATTAATCTTTAGGCAGAAGTCAGCTTGGATAGAACCCAGCAGAGATCAGAGCAGCGTGGAACAGAATGTCAGAACAGCATTGGGGAGACAGACAATAAATACAAAAACACGTAGAACAGGTAGCGTATCAGATAGTGTGATGCGTGCTACATTAGTTTGATAGAGCTGCCCTAATGATGCACTGCAAACTGGGTGGCCTAAAACAACAGAAATTTATTTTTTCAGAGTCTAGGGGCTAGAAGTCCAAAATCAAGGGGTTGGCAGGTCCACACTCCCTCTAGAGCTCTGGCTAGAATCTTCCTTCCTCCCTTGCCTCCAGTGGTAGATGTCAATCCCTGGCTTGTAGCCGTGTCACCCCAGGCTCTGCCTCTGCCATCACATAGTATTCTCCGTACATGTCTCTGTTTCTTCTCATAAAGACACATGTAGTGTTGGATTGGAGCCCCCTCTAACGACCTCATCTTAACTTGATTAACTCCACAAAGACGTTATTGCCAAAGATGATCACATTCACCGGTAACAGGCATTAGGACTTCCAATATATCCTTCAACCCATAAAAGAAGCGATGAAAAAAATCAATCGGGGGGACTAAATTTGGCATGTGTACAGGTGGGGATGGGGCCAAATGCAGTATTCAATAGAGGACCAAAAGGAAGTCTTGCTGAAAGGGGATGTTTGCACAAAGATCTGACAATGGGGGAGCCAGCTAGTGGACGGCTGGACAAGAGCAGATGCAAAGGTTCTGCGGGATGTACCAGACATGTTCAAAGCACAGCAAAGAGGCCAGTGGGGCTGAAGCAGAGTGAATATGGGGTGAAGCAATGAGAGATGAATTCTGAGAAGCTACAGGGGAGCCAGATTACACAGGCTTCGGCTTTTATCCCAATGAGAAGGAATTTTATCCCAATGAGAAGGAGGGCTTTGATGGGAAGCTATCATGATCTAACATACCTGAGTAGGACCTTTCTGTCTCCCAGCAGCCTCGGTGTTCTCATCGATAAAATGAAAATGATAATGCGTATGACAAAGACTTGTGTTAATAAGACTTGTGTTAATAATACAGCATGGTGATGCTGTATTTAAAGAGCATAACAAGCACAGAATAACAGATAACTGCTGAACAATAATGATCATTGTTATTATTTACAAAGGAAAGCTGAAAATTAAAGTGACAGTCAAGTTGACACAGAGGTCAGATGCC
>PVJD01014270.1:0-29840 GCA_004026545.1 Mormoops blainvillei | reverse complement strand
ATATTTTTTTAAAAAGAAAATAAAATGGAAGGCAAAATAAGGACAATAAAAGGCATCCAAATTGGAAAGGAGGAAGTAAAACTGTCATTGCTTGCAGATAACATGATAATGTACATAGAATACCCTACAGACTCCAAGAAAAAATTACTTGACCTATTAAGTGAATTTGGCATAACAGCCAGATACAAAGTCAATATTCAGAAATCAAAGGCATTTTCGCACACCAACAATGAAATATCAAAAACAGAAACTAGAGAAAAAAATCCCATTTACTATAGCAACAAGAAAAATAAAGTACCTAGGAATAAACCTAACCCAGGAGGTAAAATACCTACACTCAGAAAGCTACAGAACAGTGAAGAAAGAAATTAAGGAAGACACAAATAAATGGAAGCATATACCATGTTCATGGATTGGAAGAATTAACATCATTAAAATGCCCATACTACCCAATGCAATTTATAGATTCAGTGCAATCCCTATTAAAATAACAATGACGTATTTTACAGATATAGAGCAAATATTTCAAAAATTTATATGGAACTATAAATGACCCCAATAGCGTCAGCAATTTTGAGAAAGAAGAACAAAGTAGGATAGATCACAATACCTGACATCAAACTATATTACAAGGCCCCTGTAATCAAAACAGCCTGGTACTGGCATAAGAACAGACACATAGATCAGTTGAACAGAATAGAGAGCCCAGAAATAAACCTACATTTCTTTGGTCAATTAATATTCAACAAAGGGGGCAGTAGCATAAAATGGACTAAAAACCGCCTCTCTGACAAATGGTGTTGTGAGATCTGGACAGCTATATGCAAAAACTAAAACTAGACCACCAACTTACACCATACACAAAAATAAAATCAAGATGGATACAGGACTTAAATATAAGTCATGACACCATAAAAGTCCTAGAGGTACTTAGTGAAAACAAATTGACAAATCAACAAACAAGTGCTGGCGAGGTTGTGGAGAGAAGGGAACCCTAGTGCACCGTTGGTGGGAATGCAGACTGGTACAACCACTGTGGTATATAGTATGAAATTTCCTCAGAAAAGTAAAGATGGAACTGCCTTTTGATCCAGTGGTCCTACTGCTGGCATTATACTCTTAAGAATCCTGAAACACCAATTCAAAAGAACCTATGCACCCCAGTGTTCATAGCAGCGTTGCTTACAATAGCCAAGTGCTGGAAGCAGCCTAAATACCCATCAGTAAATAAGTGGATCAAAAAACAGTGGTACATTTACACAATGGAGTACTATGCAGCAGAAAGAAAGAAAGAACTCTTATCCTTCACAACAACGTGGATGTAACTAGAGAGCATTATGCTAAGTGAAATATACCAGGAGTTTAAAGACAGATACCATATGATCTCACCTATAAATGGAACTTAATCAATAAAACAAACAAGCGAGCAAAATGGAACCAGAGATATGGAAATGAAGAACAAACTGACAGCGACCAGAGGGGAGGGGAGGGAAGGATACTGGGGAAGAAGGGAAAGGGTCAAGTCAAGGAACATGTATATAAAGGACCCATGGACAAGGACCACGGGGGGGTGGGGGAAGATTGAATGCGGGAGAGGGTGGGTGGGCAGGGAAGGGGAGAGCAGTGGTGGAGAAAGGGGGACAACTGCAATTGAACAATAAATTTTTTTTAATAAAAAGAAATAAAAATAAAAGAGTACCAGTTTGGATACAAATTAGTACATGTTTACCCTAGCCATGATTGACATGTCTGGTGCACACGGCAGTGAGTAAAATTTTAAAGGTGATGCTGAGAAAGAAAAGATTATTCTAGGGGAAGAGGAGGAGGAAGAGCAGTTGTTTCAGAGGAAGTAAGTAAAGTTTATTTTCATCTCTGAAAAATAAATTCCGAGACATTAAATGCTCTGCATGTGAATAAATAATATTTTAATTTTAAATTAAATAACGTTTTAAATAATATTTTCAAAGAAAAACTTCAACAATAATGAATATATGTCTTTGCTGGGGAGTAGATATGGCCAGGCCTTCCTCCTCTTGTGGAGTTTTCTTGGAAATAAATAAGTAGGAGGGGCAACACCTGTCTCCTCCACCCTTCCTGGACCCAGCCTTGGCAGTCGCTGTTTCTTCTCCCTCTGCTAGGCACCCTGTCCCTCAGGCAAATTTCTTCCTCCTCTGCCTCCATTCCGGTGGAGTTCTTCCCCCAGCGTCCTCCCCCTAGGTAATGGGTTTTGGGTACCCGCTTTTGTTCCGGTCAAAAAACAAAGACATGCCCTCTCCCCCTAGAATGTCTCCTGGGGGCAAAGAGTGAACCCTTCCATCCATCGCTCCGTTCACTGCTCCGCCCCTCTCTGTCTTGGGCTCGGGAGGCAGAGCAGTTCAGACGGGGCCCCTACTCTCTTGGAGCTGACTTTCTACTGAGAAAGAGAGACTATAAGTAAGTAACAAATACCACTTTTGTAGTAGACTTCATGCTCCCTGACCATGCGTGAGAGAGAGGACCAGGTGGCAGGCCACCTAGAATGTGACAGCAGAAGGTGCAGTGATTCCATGTCTTGGGATTCAAGGGAGAAGAGCAGGCCTAGGGGCTTGGAGTTAGGGCAAAGGAGCTGGGATGTTTATCCACTGTTTCCCAGTTTGTCCATCCTTGAGGGCTTCTTCCTGAGACATTAACTGTCCACCACTCTGGCCTGCCCTGACTATGACCCAAGTCTGCTCTTAAGACCAGGAATACAGCCCCGCACAAAGAGTTGTGGGTTTTTTTTTGTAGCCATAGTGAGGAGTAATAAACAGCAAGAGAGTTGGCAAAGTCAGAGCAGAGCAAGTGAAGGTGGGGTGGGGATACATCTGGAGAGGCAGGTAGGCGTGGGACCACATAGGACCGAGAAGCCGTTGTTTCCATGCAGAAAACATTTCCCAGATCCAAACCAGAGGGATCAGCGTCCTGGATCTTTTCATGGCACATTAGCCTATGAAATGATAGAAAGGAGCTCACTTCTGCCCCTCTTCTTCCCTTCGCTGTTTGGCTTTTGCGCCTTCGTCCCAGAAAGATAAATTTCCCCCTGCTCTTCTCTGCCACACCACTGGCTCTGTGGGTTGCCAAGAGCTACAGTTTTGGTTTTGCCTTTCAGTTGCCCCTGTTCAAAACAAGGCCTGGGCTCACGCTGTCTGCCTGGGGCTGGCCTCCTGCCCATCTCCTCTCCTCCCCAAACTCACTTCCTCCCAGTCCCCCGCCCTGCCCCTCAGTACTGCAGTTTCTGCTCTTTGCAGTCCCACAAAACCGCTGTCCTGTAATCCAAGCTCCCTGACCATGGCAGAGAGAAAGGGTCAGGTGGCAAGTCACGTGGAATTGGCAGCAGAAGGGAGAGTGACCCCAGGGAGAAGAGTGGTCCTAGTGACCCAGCTATACTGGCATCGCAGACACCATCATCCTTGCGTACTTTTGAAATCGTAGAAAATGCTCCTGTGCCATCTTTACTGCCACTACCTTATGTCAGGGACAGATTTCTAGGATCCCTTTTATTTTCACAATGGATTGGATTGATGACATTATGTATTTTGAGCCCATGTCTATACATATTGGCTGAGTTTTAAATTATCATATTCCTCAGGAATGTCTCTTGTGATTCTCCCTTTTGTTCTTATATTTCTTTCATACTATCTTCTTCCATCTAAATTTCCTACCTTCTTAAAGACCTTTAACTGTTTCCCTTTATATTATTCATGAACTCCTTTTAATTTGTGACATTCCTTCATGACCCTTCTTTTTTTTAGGGGCATATACCTTATTATTATTACTTTTTATTCAGTCAGTATCTTGAAAATGCTCTGAGTGTTTTGTCCTTTTCTGTCTCATCAAAGTTAGCAATGTAAATGTGGTAGAGATGACAATTATTCTTTTTGCCCCGCTAGTGTCTTTGCTGTGACATAGTTGTGTGTCGAGACTGCCCTGGCGGAAGCCTCACTTATTTGCTATACCGAAGAGTTAGATGACAAATTATTGTACTTGGTCTCATTCTTTTCTTGAAGGATGACTCCCCATTTCCTTCACCTGACTCCTTTTCCTCCTTTATTTTCACCATCCTTTATTTTCACTTTGCCTTTGTCTCTTTTTCCCTCCGTAATGTACACCAGTACCCCTGGCTGGCTCTGCTTTGATTTCTGTCATTGATGCTGCCATCTTTTCTTCCCATCTTTTATTCCTCCATCCCCTTGTCCCATCTTTACCCTGGCCCTTTCTCAGTTGCTCATAGTTCTAGCCTCTTCTTCATTCATCAGATTTTATTGAATATGTTAGCTTTGTTCTGGGACCAAAGAACAAGACTCGATGATTGCCCTCAGAGGACAGACTTTCTTGATCTCATATTTCATTATTATGTTGTAATGAAGATTCAACATCAGGGTGTACCTACATCGTGTGGTACTGTGTAGGAGACACAATACTCTGTCAGGGCCTTTCTGCAAGAACCTGGTTGGTCAGATAAGACCTAGACACAAAAGCTAAGTAAAAACACAACTCCAGTCATAACGCAGCTTGCGTTTATTTGCCAAACGATTGGCACATCGGCTCTGTAAACTCAGAGGAGAATGAGACCTCTGGAGGCTGAAGCAGGGACTTGGGCTAGTTCTGGGAGAATGAGTCCAATTTGGATGGCAGATTGTGATTCAGATGATGGGGATGGGCGTAAAGTGGAGAGAATTAGGGCCTGGGGTGGCGGGCAGTTGAGTAGACAGGTAGAAGCAGAAGGAGGTGGGAAATAAAGCTGCAGCACAGAGCAGCAGGCTGTGGAAGGGCTGGGGCATGCGACTGGGCAGTTTTTGGAGTCACATCCATTTCAGAGTATGAACGAACTGGATTCTGCCCATGAATAGTTGTTTTTCCGTTTTCATTCTGCTTGTAGCTCCCCAGATGAACTTCTCCCCTTAGCCACAGCCACAGGGACATGCAGTATAGTTCCTTTTGCCCCATATATCTTTTTTAACATTACCTTTATTTGTCTAAATGCCTGGGGGCTTATTACAGGTGTTCTGATCATAACTATTTTTAGTGTTTGATACACCATCATTTTGCATGGTCCCCAACAAAAATGGGTTTCTTATTAATACAATGAATTTCCCCAGAACCATGCTTAAAATACCCACCGCCCCCTACACTGCACTTGCCCATCGCATGGCTCTGATCAGACACTTGCACAGCAGATGACAGCCAGATGACCCCACCGCATTAGGCCTACAGAGGGGGATGCTCAAACTGGATGTAAATTTTTCTTTTTTTCCTTTCTGATAAAATGATGCAAAAATCAATCTTTATATCACAAGTACAAAAGGAAATATCTGCCACTTGGCTTGGTGTGTTTGGGAATCACAGTGGAAAGTGGCTCAAGGGAAGTGAGCTGGGGGAATGCATGGGGCCTTGGCCTCTAAAAGAAATTATTTTCTCTGTGCAGAGCACCTAAATTTTCCCTTAGAGTAATTATTTAAGACAATGGAGAGATTATTGGCCACAATTTATTGAACTGTCCCCCAAAACAAAACTTGGCATCACTATTCCTTTGAACTCATTGGAGAGGATATATGACTGCCTTATCCATGAATGACCAGGAAACAGTTTGTTTTCTGAGTGGTGAATATTTCATTTCAACCCCCCTGAGGAAGAATTGATTCATTTTTTAATTTTATTTTTCAATTATGGTTTACATTCAATATTATTTTGTATTAGTTTCAGGTGTACAGCAGAGTGGTTAGGCAGCCATATCCTTCACGAAGTGTTCTCCCCAGCATTTCCAGTGTCCACCTGGCATCGTGCGTAGTTATTACAATACTATTGACTATACTTTATATCTCTACGACTGTTCCGTAACTACCAATTTGTACTTCTTAATTCCTTCACCTTTTTCACTCAGCCCCCCAACCCGACTCCCCTAAGAATTGATTCTTTAGTGCATCGATTCCCTGGAGCCCAAAACAGAATCCCTGATATGTTTACTTGGCATTTTGGAGTGACCCCCTTCGTTTGCATGAATGGACGTACTTGTTATTGAGCGTCACCGCATGAGACTAATGGGCATGTATACATTCCAGCCAGAGTGGACGCAACAGCGAACTCCAAAGCTCCCTGCCTGAGTAGACACTGTAGAATGAATAGTTTGTATAGGATGAGGCCCTGTTTATACAGTGACAGCCCCCGTTAGGGGCCCATTAACATTTACGGCTAGCACTGCTGGCCCCAGGGAGGCACAGCTGAAACCTTCACAGGTGACAACCCACATCTCCAAGGGAAGGAGCACAGCCAGGCCACGCCAGTCACCCCACGTGCTCTCTTCTCTTCCCCAGTCATACACCAAACCCTGCCCTGCAGCTCTCATTTGTCCCCTCTGCCACTGTCCTGGTCCAGGCTGCCGTCATCCCCTGTCCTGCTGAGCAAATTCCCAGCTGGTCTCCCCAATTCTTCTCACACCCCACTCTCATCTCCACATTGCCGTTTAAAATAACTTTTTAAAAAGTCAGATAGGATTTGATTACTCCCTCCCTTCATATCCCCCAGTGATCTGCAGTTGAAAACTCGCAGTCTTCAACAGGCCCAGCACCAAGATGTCCCCTGTCCCAGCCTTGCAGCTCTTTGCCTCTCTCTTAAGGCCCCGATTTCATTCTAGCTTTCATTGTGTACATCCGTGCACCTATTGAAGCTCTGGTCAGTGCCTTGTTTATGGTAGGGACTAAATCAGTGTTTAGTACAGATGAGGTCTCAAAGATCCCATGTCACAAAGTAGAAAATTGTTTTGACACCCCACTTAAACAGTCTTTTTTTTCATTTCCTCTACTCCAGTGGTCTGTAACTTATCTTGCTAAGTTATCTTCTTTTAAGTTTCAGTCTTTCTTGTTTTATGTAATAATATGTCTGCTTTGTTACTTATCCTAACAGTACTTTCCTTTTTACTATGTAATTTTTATTCTTTTCTTTTTTCTCTCTGTGTTGATATATAATTGATGGATAACACTATATTTTATTCTTTTAATTTTTTTAAGTGTCCACTTGTATACTTGTGCTCTGTCATTTTCCTGTATTGCTTGTGCAGTACGTTTTTTTGGTCTTTCACTTTGAAACCCAAACATGTATGTCAGGCAGTGCAAAACCTGGACCATTTCCTTATGTCTTCTAATGTACACGATCATTTACATATTGAAATAATCATGCTTGAGCATTTACTTATTAAAAAAAATTATTATAATTTACTTTCCTTTTATTTCTCCCTAATATTTTAGGTAGGGCTTTACATTTGTTTTCTTTCTGAAGTTACATGCGTGGGTGGCTAATGGTGAACTTCAGTTCCGGACGGCCTGGGAGCATTGCTAAATATCTGTTATAAAAAGTGGTCATTTGTTCTAATTAAGTGGAGAACCACTATTTTAAGTAATCCTTAAAATCCACTTTGAATTTGCCTACTAGCAGGGCGACTGCTCCCTGCTTTCCCTGGAATGGTCTTGGTTTAAGCCTGTTGTCCTGGCAGAATTATTAATTGTGTTTCTTCTGACACTGAGAGTTCCTCTTTGCATGATACACTCTCAGGAGGGTTTCTTCTCCTTGCCGTCTTGGTCACATTATCCCTCTTTCGACGGCATTCTCTGTCAGTTCAGTCTTTCTATACTCTTTGACAAAAAGTGCTGGGTCCTTCTACTGTTGAAGTTTCACTGCTAAAAGTTGCCAGCATTCTGTTTTATTTGTCCTTGAAAATAATTAAAGGTAACTGTTTAAAGACCTTCAGTGCCTTGGCCTTTTTAAAATTTTTCCTCATTAACTCGATCCTGTCTTCACCAATTCTCTGCACTTGCTCTTCTATTTTTGGCATTTCTACATTAATCCCCTTTCCACTTATTTTTCTACATAACCTTACTGTTCTGCCAGATTTTCATGCCTTCACAAAATTAATTTTGCTTTATCTGACAATTTGCAACTTCAAATTTTTGCCTATAAATAGACTCTGCTAGTTATTTTCGCCCAGAGCCTCTTTTTGTTTTGATGTAAACTCTCTGGTGTTAGCTCACATTAAAATAAGCATTCCTCAGTTCCATTTTTAGCTGAATACTTCACGGGTTACCTTTGGATCCTACCGTTAACTGCTCTTACTTTGATATGGAAGTACCTCCAAAAGGCATTGTTTTGCTCTTTTTAACGGAACTGCCATATTTTTGCTTTATTTTATTTTTTAATGAATACAGGAATTTTAGCCTTTGGATTAAGACATTTAGTGCCCTAGCCAGTGTGGTTCAGTTGGTGGGAGTGTTGTCCCATAAACCAAAGGGTCGTGGGTTCGATTCTGGGTCAGGACGCAGGCCTGGGTTTCAGGTTTGGCTCACGTTTGGTCCCCTAGCCTAGACATGTATGGGAGGCACTGATCTCTCTCTCTCCCTCTCCCCAGATATGTGTATCTGGAATTTTCTTAAAAAATCGTTTGGCTACCAAGAGCTTTCAAGATGCTTAGTCTAATATTTTTTACTTTGGTAAAATACATATAACTTAAAATTACCATTTCAACCATTTTAAAGTATACAATTCAGTAGCATTAAGTACATTCACGAGGTTGTGCAACCATCACTACTGTCTAGTTTCAGAACTTTTTACCCCCGAAACAGAAACCCCGTACACACTGAGCAGTCACTCCTCACCCCCACCCCCCAGCTCGTGACAGCCACTAATCTGCTTTCTGTCTCTATGGATTTGCCTCTTCTGAACATTTCGCATAAATGGAATTATACAAAACCCACATAATGGAATGAAAACTATACACAGCTCATGAAACAGTCATGTTAAACAGAATGCATGTATAGTAATTGCCAGTCCTTGTGGAACCACACTTAAATATGATGCTGGTGTTTGTTATTAACCCCTTTTCACTAAGGTTCTAGTGAAACCTTAGGCCAGACATGGCCACGGGAAATACTCAGCCGTGATCTTCATCTTCCATTCCTTATACATTCTTATAGACGGAATCCGGTAGAATTTAAGGGAATTTACCCTTTTCTCACCCTGCAGCTGCCTGCTGCTATCAGGGAATAACATCTGCCCTTTTCCGTGTGAGCCCCGGGTGGGGTTTCGTAAATATTTTCAACTTGTGACAAAGAAAACAACTTCTAGGCTGATCACCATCTCCAATGCCTTCCCCTCCCCCTCCCTATTCCTCAAAAACACCTCACCACTTTATCGTCACTTCATGGTCGCATTACGAAGTGTCCCTCCCTGCAGTCCCTCAGCAGCTGGATAAAAGGAGCTGACCCCAGCTGCCTTGCTGGGTTTGCCGTTTAACTGCAGGCTCCACGGTAGTTCATCTCCAGTCATCTGCTCCGATCCGGTGGGATGGGCATTGCTATATTTGCTGGGTCTTAAGTGGAAAGAGGGAGTACTGATTGTGTCCAACATGACTAGAGGTGGTGAGAGAGGTGCAAGTGCCTCTCCCTCCCTCCCTCCCTTCAACTGAGTCACTTTCTGGAGAGGTCAAGGATCACCACGGGCAGCCTCCAAAGTGGAAGCTCCGGTGGCACATCACCACTCAGCAGAGTGGTTGAGTGTTCCAGAACAGGCAAACCTGGAGGCGTTCCTGCACTGTTCCTGGCTCTGTGGCTTGAGTGGGTGACTTCTTTGAATCTCACTTTTCTTATCGATTTGAAAAATAGGAGGATGATGTGTGCCAGCCACCTCAAATTATTACAGGAAGTCACGCGATGTATGTAAAGTGCCCGCCATAGTGCCTAGTCCATACAGGCTCACTGCTTCCATTATTATCCCATTATTACTCCTCCCACCCTTGTTGACTCTCCCTGACTCGTTGCTCCAAGTGTGTGCCTCGGACCCAACTCTTCAAGCCTCTCTCTTGTTTCCTACTTGCAGGGGGCCTTATGAAGAAGCATTGTCAGCCTGCCTCCAAAACTATGGGGTAAGTTCTGGGACGTTCAAGCCAGGGTAAGGGCTGGATTGGCTTTTCCCGCAGAACTGACGGAACAGGTCTAGGGAGCAAATCTGGGGTGTCCTGGGTTATGATAACTAAAGCAGGCGCCTATTGGGATGTGATGGGTCATTCACAAAGTGCCTCCTGACCTGGCCTCCTCTGTGGCTAGCCCCCTGACTGGCCCAGATGCTAAATGCTAAGGAAGGGGGCTACATGGCCACATGATCTGCAGGAATGTCTAACTCAAGGCAATAGTTGAAAGACTTAAGGAAGTAGACTTAGAAGAGGCCATCAATATGTGACACTCCTTATGGAAAGTGAACCTATATTGGTAATGATAAGTAACAGTAGCTGCTGTAACAAACCAACCCCCTAACCATAATGGATTAACACAGGGAAGTTTATTTCTTACTCAAGCAAAGTCAATTCAGATATCCTTGAAAATGTGGAGAAATTTCCTATTATTTTTCAGGGATCCGGGTTCTTGACATTTTTTGGCTCCGTCATCTCCTAGTCCTTGGAGCCTCTGCTGGAACCTCTGCATCTAGCCAGAAGAGTGGGCAAGAGACAGTGTGGAGAATCTCACTGGAGGTTTTATGGGGCCAGCCTAGAGGTGGCATATAGCACTTCTGCCCATAGTCTGTTGACCAAGGCCCAGGCTTCTGGCTAGAACTCAGTAGAATTCAAGTACACCCCACTTCAAGGGAACCTAGTGAGTGTAGTCTCGCTGCACACCCAGGAGGTAGAGGAGACAGGTTTTGGTGCTGCAGATTTTCCAGAGGGTGCCTCAGAAGTGGGTTTGAGGCCTGGAGTTGGGAAGTCTGCCCTTTACTGGGTCCTGGTCCCAACCGAAGTGACTGGATGGGGCCAGAGAGAAGAAGGTCTGAATGGTTGCCAGCGTCTGGGGCTCGATTCTCTCCTGGTTTCTTTCCAGGGACAGATTCATATCCCCTGCAGTGGAGACCCGTCCTAGCATCTGGGGAGAGTGCCCACCAAAGTTCGCCACCAAGCTGGGCCGTGCGGTGGTCAAAGAAGGACAGATGGGACGATTCTCCTGCAAGATCACTGGCCGGCCCCAACCACAGGTCACCTGGCTCAAGGTAAGGCTTCATCGGCTTCAACTCTGGCCAGGCCTGGGGGACCCTGAAAGCTTAGGGTTAGACCCTTGGACTGGTGGGAATGTCTTTTTAATTAGTCCCCCCAGTTCATCCACAAGTGGTTCTCTGTACGTTTCACAGCCGTGCTTGTTCTCACTCCTGTTTGCGTGCCCCGCTCTGCCGCTCAGCCCACAGTGTCCTGCAGCCCACACACTTACAAAACAGCATCAGGCTTCTGAGGCGACACAGACCTGGCCATCGCCAGAGAGTAGAATTTGAAGTCATGGGGCTAGGTTTGAAGCCACAGCTCCCTGGTTCACAAAGCATGTGACACCGGGCAGGTCATTTGATCTCTTTGAACCCCGGCTTCCTTATCTGTGAGGAAGAGCTATCGCACCTCCCTCAAAATGCTCCAAGTCTTTCAGGTCTCGGCATCGCGAAGGCAGAGGTGGAGGAGGAGGTGTCGGAAGAGGAAGCAAAGCAGCAGGGGTGAGGGAAGAGGGCTGGATGTTAAACGGGGCACCGAGGAGCCTCAAGGAAAACTTGGGGCCGAGGCCAGGGAGAGCAAATTTACCACAGATGGAACTCCTGGGTTAAAATGAGCGATGGGACACGTATTACTATTGCCTAATTCTCCTGAACTGACCCTGGGAAAAGAATAAAAGGAACAAGAAGGCCAAGGAGAACTCAAGTGAAGAATGTAGGATTTCCCACCTCAAACCAGGGCTCCTTTGAAACAGGTTGCATACGTCTGCTCTAAGCTGGACCGAACACCACCCCGCACACGTAGGCCTCGAGTCAGGGCAAGGGGGCCATGCGAGGACCGCTCCTGTACAGCACAGAGAATGCAGCCAGTCATGTTGTAATAACTACGTATGGTGTTAGGTGGATATTGGGCCTCACAGGTGATCACTTCATAAGGCATATAAATGTCTAATTACTATGTTGTATACCTGAAACTAATATAATAGTGTATGTCGACTGTAATTGAAAAACAAAATTTTTTTTAATGGTCTGTTTTCTAAGCATGTTGACAGAGCCCAGAGCAGGGGGCTCTGCTGCCCATGCCCAGTATCTGTCCCACAAGATGGGCTGGAGGTAGGCAGACAGGGCCAACACGTGAGCAGGTTTCTCTGACCAAGCTACCCTACTGCCATCCACAGGGAGATGTTCCCCTGCAGCCAAGTGCCCGTGTGTCTATGTCTGAGAAGAATGGGATGCAAGTTCTGGAAATCCACAAGGTCAGCCGAGATGATGTGGGAGTGTACACATGCCTGGTGGTGAACGGGTCAGGGAAGGCCTCCATGTCAGCTGAGCTTTCCATCCAAGGTAGGGCTGGCAGAGTGGCTAGCGCATGCAGCCCCTTCCTGGTGTCGGCACCCTCTTAGCTTATCATTGTGCATTCGTGTGTTACATGTGTCATATTTACATGCCCATGTGTTCCCCAGAGGCAGGGTCTTAAACCAGCAGGTGGGAAGTGGGAGAGCAGCACAGACATGGCCATGGAGAAAGATGCTTCCCATGTGCACACACCTTCTACCCCACACCTGTGTCTTCAGTCTTTTTTTGCTCAGACTCCTTTTTATATCTCTAAATACCTACTGGAAGAGTGGACGCTGCTGATGTCTTGCCGTCACCCCAAATGTAACCTGCCTGAAATTTAACTTATCACCCACTCTTCACTCTGTCCTTCAAGTCAGGTGTTCCCTCAACTTAACTCTGTCTACCCCAGGATCCTCCTTTTCCTTCTATCCCAGGCTGGACGTTCCAACCTCACCTTTCACCTCTGCCGCTTCCTTGCTGTAGTCATCAGCCCCTGTCAGTTCTTCCTTTGAAGTATCTTTGAATATGTCTCCTTCCATATTCCTCTTGGCTCCATGAGGTCCAACCTGGGGAAGCCGGAGTGTGTGGTGCAGGAACCTGAGCAGTGGGCTAGGGGTTTGGTGGACCAAGGAGGGAAATGACCTTCACCTCTCCTCCTCCTTCCTCACCGCCTCTCTTCTGTGATTTTTCTTTTCCACATTTTCTTCCTTTCTCAGATACTATTCTTTCTCCTCTTTACTCTCTTTACCATTTTTGGCTCAAGCATTTTTCACAACCCACAGAAAGAAAAGTATTCTACATTGCAACCCAGGACATACCTCTGTATATAAACATATTTAACTGAAACAAGTTTTGTGAAACAATCCTGAGTTGTACTATGTATAGTACATGCTGGCACTTTTTGTTCCATTCTTCATCATCTGGCCTGGACCAAAGAGTTTGACTTCGCAGCACACTAAAGGATCAGGACCTGCTGCTGGGCACAGAGAGGAGGGTTTTAGTCACCCTTCTGTTACCTATTCCGTTGAATTGAAGACCTGTTCCCTTCTGAAGTACTTAATGACAAAATGCTCTGTTATCTGGGATTTGTTTTAAAACACTCCCAGAAAAAGCTCCACAAAACAAAACAAACAGGTAGATAGGACTAGCAAAATATTGACATTTCCTTCATCCGGGTGCTGGCTTTCAGAATTTGTTACATCCTTCTGTCTACTATTATAGACTTTGAAAATTTCCATAATAAAATTTTTTTTAAATAATGTGGCTAGAAAAAAGTATTCTTTTCTTTGAGAAACTGAATAAAAATACACTTTCCCTTAATATTTTATAGCAGGTATTTGTCAAAAATGATCATTTAGGGGTTTTGTTTTTGAGAGCCAGGAGTCAGTTAAACTGTTTGGGTGTGATATTTCCCATATGTGTTTATTTTTGTTTGTCCCCCTCTTGGTTCTGGTTCCCCTCTGTGACCTTGAGGACAGGACGGGGCCCTGCTGCAGGTACGACAGCTGACAGCTGGGCAGCAGCGGAAGCACTGACAGTGTCTCCAAAGCTCAGAGACACTGAGCACCTCTCAGATTAACCCAAGAAGTTCAGGGCCAGAGAAGCCGAAAGGAGTGAGGGAGGTGGGACCATGGGGGCGGGAGAAAATGAGGGCTTAGGAAATGAAAACTGTCAAATAAATGGAAGAAACTATTGTCTTATCACTTCCTCCACTTGTTGTATAAAATACCTGACTAACAGTGTCTCTCCCCTCTCCCTTTTTCCAGGTTTGGACAATGCCAACAGGTATGTCTAGGTGTTGTGGTGATTATGTTTCCATTAAAGATGCCCTGAATTTCTGAGTCTTAGGGGGAGGGAGAGCTGTTTGCGGGGTGTTGTTTTCTTTCGGGTGTTTTGTTTTGTTCTCCTGTCATAATAGGCCACCCAGGTTCTATGTCAGACTTGCTGACAGTATTGAGACTCCCGTAGACGCAGTGCCATCGACTTTCTCAGGGCCTGCTCAGGTCAGCGTCATTAGGAGGGGCACCCTGCTGTGAAAGGGTGCCTGCCACATGCCAGGCCAGAGCCCACGGCTCCTCCAGTGCCTCTTCCTCAGGAGTGGCCTTCCCTGTGTGCAAGGCTCGGTGCCAGGCTCTGGGGCTGGGGGCTGGGGGCTGAGCAGATATCTAGTGTTGCGAAGGCCTTTAGCAGAGCTCACAAATACGTGATCACAAACTGTGGCGAGTCTGAGGAGGAATAAGAGAGAGGCACTCATCTTGGGTAGAGGATGAGGGAAACCCTTCCTGCAAATGTGATGTTTGACCTCGAGCCTATGAAGAGTAATATTAGCTGGGGGAAGGGAAGCTCAGGGACCAAGAGTTCCAAGCAGAGGGGGAAGCGTGTGTCAAAGCGGAGAGATGAGAGGTGGGCACGGGGGGGATGCCCATGTGGCTGCAGGCTGGTAGGTACAGAGGCGGTTTCTTCCGAGGTTCTAGAGGCAACCGGAGCCTGTGCACTCAGGGGCACCCCGGCAGGCCATCTCGGGAAGCTCAGTTTTGTTCTTAATAAAGTAAAAGCTGTTGGAAAATCTTTAAGCTTGAAATGATACGGTGTGGTTTCTGTTTTCTAAAGATTGACCACGCTAGCTATGTGGGACACGGGTTAGAGAGGGCCAGGGTGGACATGGGAAGCTGGTTGTGTGGTTTGAACTGGAGTGGCACCCGGGGAGAAGGGCCAAAAGGCAGATTTATTACGTGTAGAAAGAGCAGGCTCTGGGCTGGGGATGGGGAACAGGGAAGTGTCAAGAATGGCTGCTTGGTTTCTGCCTTGGGAAACTGAGAAAACTGCAGAGAAAGACTTCTGCTCTCACTTTCTCTTAATCTGTGGGCTTTTGTGATCCCTGGAATCTGTGCTTGTGATGAGTAATGCCTGTGGGTAACCAGATGATCATTCTGTTCTTCCTTCTCCTTCCCCACTGTCCTCCTCCCGCCACCCCCATCACCATCACCCCCACCAAACAGGTCATTTTTGAGGGGAACAAAGGTGGCCAATTCAGATATCAGGAAGGAAGTGACCAATGGAATCACGCAGCGGCTGACACTGGATAGCATAGAAACTACAGCTGAAAGGAGAAACTGCTCCAGCACCCAAAGAGGTCACTCCCCGACCTGGGCCACAAGTAGCCAACCTCAGCCCCCGAGGGAATCCCAGCTGGAGCCATCTGGGGACTCACTCAGAAAGACCCTGAGGACCCCCATCCTGCAGAAGACTTCCAGCACCATCACCCTGCAGGCCACAAAAGTCCAGCTGGAACCCAGAGCACCCGTCTCAGGCTCCCTCCCTTGCAGAGAAGAGGGGGAGAGGCTAACTGCCCCCACTCCAGCCACCCTCCCCACCAGACAGTCTGGCCTGGGAACCCAAGAAGTTGTGAACAAGGTTGCTACCAGGAAAATGCCCATGGAGAGCCGGAGGGACTCAACATTCCCCAAGTTCGAGAGCAAGCCCCAAAGCCAGGAAGTCTGTGAAGATCAAACAGTCAAGTTCAGATGTGAGGGTGAGTAGAGCTAACTGAGGTCACTGGCCCCCACAATGTAGCCCTGCGTGGCCACTCCCTTCCTTCAGCACAGTGGCCTGAGCCTCCTGTACCCACCCACCCCTTGGCCACTGCCCTCCCTGGAAGCCACTTTACAGGGGTCTTCTCTCAGGAAGGACTCAGTCCAGTAAGGTCCCCTGTTCAGGAGAAATACCCAGCAGTGTCCCACTGCTCATTGTTGGATAGAGCGTCAGCCTCATGCCCTAATTCTGGCCACCCTGGAAGGGAAAACTGATCATCACCATCAAAAAAGCAGCCACAGGGTCTCCTTCTCTTTTCTCCCTTCTGCTGGCATTGGCTCACCTGGATACCTAGCTGTCACCCTGTATCCCTGCCCCCCAAGGACCCTGCCTCTGTCTTGGGCTGTTTACCTTTGTGATGTGGGTTGAGGGATAAGAAAGTGGACTCAAGCAGGAGGCAGCTACACACCAGGCTGAGCTATTCCCTCAGGTTCATCCTTCCACCACCGCGGCCCAAGCACAGTGTGCTCTCTGGGGGCCTCATGGCCTTCACCTGGCCTTGTAGTTTCAGGGGTCCCGAAGCCCCAAGTGACCTGGTTCCTAGAAGGTGCCCCTGTGAGGAGACGAGAAGGCACCGTGGAGATTTATGAAGATGGCGGGTCCCATTACCTCTGCCTGCTGAGAGCCCGGGCGAGGGACAGCGGGAACTACAGCTGCACGGCCTCCAATGTCCGAGGCCAGGTGTCCTGTGACTGGACGCTCCTCGTGAAAAGTGAGTACCTTCCTCCAGGCCACCCTGGGTTGTTAGAGGGAGGCTTCATATGCTACACAAGGTCATCTCCCACAGCCCCCCGCCCAGGGTATACAACACCATAGAAACATTGTCTCCACACACGTCAAGGCCAGAGTCATTGCTCCAGGACAGTGATTCAGGAGTTCACCAAAATCACCTTAAAATAAACGTGCCCGGGCCCCAAGACCAGCCCAGTTGAGAGCTACCTTTTCTGGGCTCCTCAGCTGTTCAGGTAGCGCCATGACTCGCTTTTGTAACCACAAGGAACCAAGCACTCACTAAATATACACGCTTAAAGTAATGTGAGATGTTGTGGGATCCCACATCTTCTGTGTTTATTGCAATATCTGTTTATAAAAGTAATGCATGTCCATGGTGGGGAATTTAAACGATACATGATCTTATGACTCAAATAAATGATATTTTAATGTTTTTAAAACAACATCGACATTGTGCAGTTTGTACCTTGCTCTCTCATGTTGCTTAAGCATCTTTCTATCTTATTTAATGTTATTTGAAAACATAATTTTTAATGGCCACATAATAGTTTATAAAATAATGTACCGAATTTAGGCATGGTCTTATTGTCGAATATTTAGATTTTTTCCATTTTTTCACTGTTATAATAAAACTGTGATAAATATGCTTGTACCCCTCTAACTTTCTTTAAAACTTACCCTTCTTTCTCTCTTTTTTTTTTTTATCACTGCAGAAAAGCTGTCTGTTTCCCTTAGGGTCAGACTTTTCTTTCCATCCTTTCCCCTCTCCACAAAAATCACAACCAATAATTTTTCTCTCCCCCTCCCTTTATCTAGAGGCCTCTTTCTTTTCCCTACAAGCATGCTCTGGACTTCCCTGTGCTGAAAAAGCAAAGAAAAGTCTTTTTTCTGCTCAACTGCCTCTTTAGCTCCTACTATATCTCTCCACTCTCTTTCTTTTTTAAGCTTGCGGCCAAGTAGACATAGTCTCTATGCATAGCTTCTATTTGATTATAACAGCTAACTCTGCACCAAAAAAGGCCTGTTCAATGTACCAGGGTTTGTATTAATGTTTTACTTGCATTGCTCCCTCTAGTTATCCCAACAGTCTTACAAACTAATTATAGTTACACCCAATACTGAGTTGTAGTGAGGCTAAGTGACTTGTCCAAGGTCACATGCTTTTCAAAGATAGCCTTTTCTAACCCACGTTGGTCTGGCACAGAAGCCCATATTATTTTCAATGGCTCCCAAAGGCATTTTTCTAATGAGAGAATTTGACACTGACGAGGGCAGACGTGGAGGTGGGTACCACCCAGCCCTCTCGAGGTAGTCTGCGCATCCCTCCGTCAGGGCCATCATCAGGTGTGGCATCGGCATCGCCCTGACTCCCAGCTGCTCTCCTACTGCCTACTCTCCCCTTAGGGGAGCTCTGGTCTAGCAGAGGAAGTGTGGATAGCAAGTCAGAGAGCTGGGCGTAAAGCCTTGCTTCACCATTGGGCTTGACTGTGGGAAATTGCCAACTTCATCTGTAAAATGAACTAAAGACAGCAAACTTGTGGCCTTGTCACAGTCACATCTGGAAAAGTCCCTGGCACGTAGTAAGCCCTCAAATATTAGTTTTTGCCCATAAACCCTTGCAATATAATATGGCTTGCCTCTCATCACTGTATTGAATAGCTCCTCTTGAAAAGTGTAGGTGAGATGCCTTCCGCAATAATTATCAAAAGCAGTTACCTTTTCTCAGCCATCAGCCACCCTGACATTTCTACAGCATGTTATGGTTGCAGTAGAAGAGAATATCTATCCCTATTGCTCTTAACTGAGGTCTTCAAACTACAAAATGCTCCCCAGTTCACCAATGCAGAAGACTTCTGGGAAGTCCAGCTGGGTGGTCCCCGACTGCAATGTACACCGGCATCACAAGGGAACTTCGTAATGCGTGGTCCCGGGGGCCACCCGGCCCTGAGACATTGGCCTAGGATGAAAAACTAGAACACATATGAGTTTGTCATTTGATTCAGTCTTGGAGCCAGAAAAAATAATTATAACAACTAAAATGGAAATGTTCTCATCAGTGGGCGAGTGGTATAAACCATTTTTCCTCTCCATGTAAAAACATACTCAAAAGAGTGCGCAGCCACCAATGGGACATAAAGAAGATAAAAGACACTAGAGAGTAGAGCAGGACCAAGGAATGTGGGAAGAGGATCTCTGGGAACGCTCCAGGGTAGCAAAAGTCAAGATGAGACAGGAGGTGCCTGCGTTGGGGGGAGGGGAGCGGGTGGTAGGCCCAGGTCCTAAGCACTTCCAGACTCCCAGTGTTTTGTGATGGTGAGAAGCCCCTGCCAGTTACCTGGCCCCAGGCTCCAGGTCTCTACAATGGAAATTAAGTGTGAAGATAGATAAAGCAAAGTCAGGCTTCCAAGGAAGCCCTGGGTGCCCCGGGCAGTTTGGCATCTGCCTGCAAGACTTGGGATGACTGTAGTCCACAGCCAGAATGGGCCAGCTGTGATCTGAAATGTCCTGTCTTTTCTTTGCCCTCGCAGAGCTGGCCGTAGTGGAGATGGCCCCCTCATTCACCAGTGTCCTGAAGGACTGCACCGTCATTGAGGGCCAGGACTTTGTGCTGCAGTGCTCGGTGCAGGGGACCCCAGTGCCCCAAATCACTTGGCTGCTAAATGGTGAGCCTTCCTGTCCCAGTGCCCACCCCAGTCCCCTGCCCCGGTCCTCTGCCCCTTTGGCCCTGCCTTCGTTCTCACGTGGCATCCCCATTTATCACTCTGAACCACATGTGCATAAGCAGGAAGCACAGGGTGCAGGGAGGGGGTGGGACCTGAGAGGCTGCCGTTGCCCGGCTGGGGGTATTGGGCAAGCTGCCACTCTGCCTGAGCCTTGAGCTCCTCACTGTCGAGGCGGGAACAATGCCACCTACCTCCCAGGCTGGCAGTTGTGAAATTAATTAGATCCTTTGTATAAAACAGTTAACAAAGTGCCTGGCATATAGGTGCACAAGCAATTTAGCTCCTTTTTATATAGACAGATGCATAATAGGCCCTCAATAAATATTGCTGAGTCAACAAATGAAAAAGTATACAAAATTAATGAACAATACTAGAAGTTACCCCAAGGACCTTGTCTTTTATTTAGTGGCAGGTGGTTTTGGGATTCATAGACCAGTAATTCATTTTAATGTTATAGTCCTATGAAAAATGCCAATTTTTTTTTTTGGCCAAGAAGTTCCTTTGAAAAAATTATCATATTTAATCACTTTTTTTAAAAAAGAAGAAGAAGAAGAAGGCCTTTAAAACCCAAAAGTATGGAAGATGTCTAATTTTAGAACTGAGAACAGTCCATAAAGTTGATGAAATTGAGCAAGGTCTGCTTTGGGGGTTAATAGGGGGAATGAAGAAACAGCTACCGAGTCAGGAGACAAGGGCTGGCACCCTTCCCTGCCATCGAGTGGTTTGGTGACCTCGGACACCCCACTTTAGCTCTCTGGGCATAAGTTTCTTTATCCGTAAGGACATGGGCTGGAACAGAAGGTTCAGGGCTTGGCCAACTCTCACATGGAATAGACCCCTTAAAGGAACAGCTGTGCCCGTCATCTCTGCACCAAGTGGCCCCCAGCTGTGTGGGCACCACTGACACGTTTGTTGGCTGTGAACCTTCCTCGTTGGTATAGTTTTTTAAAGTTTTGATAGAAATTATCTCTACTCAGTGGGAGAAGGTGCCGTGGGGTTTTCTTAGGTGTCGTCTACTTGGATAGATAAGTGAGAACTGAGGTCTCCCCTCCCTCCATCGCCGATGAAGAACGGAACTCCTGTTGATCCTGTGACTAACTGCAAGGAGGCAGCCTCCTTGTGGCTGGAGCAGAACTTGACGTTAAGGAGTGATGGATCTGAGTAGGAGAGTTTCACTCCCATGTGACTCAGGGCCCCAGCCAGAGGGGCGAGAAAATTCTTCTATAAAGAGCCAGACAGTATTTTCAGCTCGACGGGCTATATCCTTTCTGTCACGACTACTCAGCTCTGCTGTCTTGGCACAAAAGCAGCCAGAAACAATATGTAAATGAATGAATGTGGCTGTATTGCTGTAAAACTTTCTTTATGGACACTGAAATGTGAATTTCATGCAATTTTCACTTCATGAAATATTTTTCCTTTGATATTTTTCAGCCATTTAAAATACATAAAAACTATTCTGAGCTTTCAGGCTGTACAAAAACAGGCTGTAGGTCAGATTTGGCCTGCAGCATTAGTTTGCGGACCCTCGTCCACACTGCTCAGGACTGAAAAGCAACCCTCCCTGCTTTTTCTTGGTGAATCTTGGCATTTCCACACTCTTACCACTAGAGGACAACCGTGCTCAAGTTGAGTTCCCTTGGCCGCTACTGTAACTCTGGTCTCAACCTTCTTGGAGCTGGAGAGTCCTGTGTCTCCCAATCCCGAGGGCCTCTTTTCTGGGGCCACCATTTCATCCCATCTTATGGTGACAAAATGGGTTATGCTCCAGTGAAAGAAGTGCTCTCAAACAGCGTATCAGCACATGCACAGACAGCAGCGGCCCTTCGATGGCGGTCACGGGATGTACTGGTATTCTCAAGGAAGAGAGTTTTTAGGGTGTCATTCTCACAAAAAATAAAAACCAAGAGCCATGTCCAACCCCCGCAGTAGCAGCATCCTGGCGCCTGCCTTTCCCAGCCCCACTTTTATGAAGTGTGGTAGGCCGGGCAGAACCGCCTCCCGCCGGTGCTACGGCGCGCCTGGCAGTCTCTGCCGGACCGTCACGGAGACATGAAGTGTTGTTTTGTGCAGAAGAAAACATCGCATTGCTGAGAGAGCACTTCTCTCTGTACTTTCTCCCTCCCCCACTGCCCACCCCCAATTTTATGAGGTGCAAACCAGGACCCTGCGGCCTGACGAGGGAAGAAACTGACAGCTGCTTCCTATATAGTGAATGGACACATTCCTGCTCCAAGGCCAGAATCTTCAGTAATGAGATTTTTTCCCTTGGAAATGAAAGCTCACATCTTGGAATGATAAAAGTCTCAGGAACATATAGCATTAAGGAAACCACTGAAGTTCATGGCATGTGTTCCTGTTTCCATGCAGGATTTTATCAAGGGCCTCCGATGGAAGGGTCTCTGGGAAGAAGGGACCAGAGTCGTTTCAGGTTCCCCATATTTTATCTTTTTTGTGAACCCTAAAATGCACCTAATCACGTAGAAGAAATGAACCTAATTGCAACATTAGTTTGAGATTTCTGATAAACACTTGCAATGGGAAATGGAATCATTGTTTCTGGTGACTTCCGAAAGGAGCCAGGAGCCCTCCGTTCAGTCTGGGTGAGTCTGTTGTGCCTGAGACTGGGCTACGGACCAGATGACCCTGTAAGATTCTTTCCAGGCCCAGAATTCTCTGAAGTCCAGGATGGGGACTGGGGGACTATTTATTTAAACAGAATGCACAGAACTATGTCCCTTTCCCTCCCACATCCTAAACGCCTCCAGAACCGCTCCCCGAGGCCTTCCAGCCCCCGTCTTGCTCCCCCACTTCACAAAATTATTCCCCTCCTTCATCTCCCTGGCACCTGCCTGTTTCTCCACCCACAAGCCTCTTCCCCGGTGGTTGGCGGTGGGCCTGACATGTCATTAGCTCTCAGTGGATCCAAGCAACCATGGTGAGCATCGGAGTCCCAACAGTGGCAGCCCTGCCAGGGACAGGGCTCAGATCCCCGCCACCAGTGCTCCCTGACTGAGCCTCTTTGTGCTTTCCTCCACAGGGCAGCCCATCCAGTATGCTCATTCCACCTGTGAGGCTGGCGTGGCTACGCTCCGCATCCAGGATGCCCTGCCGGAGGACGATGGCACCTACACCTGTCTGGCCCAGAACCCTTTGGGGCAGGTGTCCTGCAGCGCCCAGGTCACTGTCCATGGTAGGAGCTTCTACAAACACATCTGCTTTGGGAAAAGGGCACTGCACCTCAGAGCAGGCAGGTGACAAGGGTCTGCCGTGGGAGACGGATGTGCAAAGACGAGTCCCCACCCCCATCTCCCGCGAGGGCTGAGAAAAGATGCAGGGACAGAGGCAAAGACCCCTTTGGCTCAAGCAGCTCCTGATCAGGAAGGAAGAAAACCGCACGCTGAACAATGACCTGGGCGGAGTATCCCTACCCGGTTAGGACTTAGGGCTCCCGCAAATGACCCCTCACATGCCGGGGAGCACTGGGTAACAGAGTGCCAGCATAGAGGCTTCTAAGGGGCCTGCCCCTGCTCTTCCCCCTCTCCAAAGCTTGTTTTTATACATCACCAGCCTGGTGACCAGTAAGCTGATTATCATAGTCATCCCTTGATCACCACCAAGGGCTTAGTCGCAGGAAGTCGCAGAGCAGCCACAGAACCGAGGACAGAGCTGCCTGGGCTATGGCATCAGTGGTGGCGACAGTGCCCAAGGAAGTGCTTCTGGGGTCCAGGGTGTTCAGGTAAGCTGGACTGCCCACCTCGGCCCCAGCTCCTGTGTGTGACTGGCGCCTGGGGACTCGAACTGGGTGCTCTGTACCCCGCTTTCCCAGCGGACCCGCAGGAGGACCCTGTCTCCTTGCTCATCCCCCAGGGCCCCGGCCTCCCAGGGAGAATGTCCCTGTAACATGAGCAGCCAGCTTCTGGAAGGCCACAGGAGAAGGTTTCACTGAAAAGGGCCAGGGAAAAGTCATGTGCAGGTCACTGCATTAGATATTTCCACCTTGCCCGTATTTTCTTCCCTGGACCTCAATAGCCCTGGGCGTGGGGGTGCTCTCCCTGTTTTACACAGAGGGGTCTGGAGGCCCGAGAAGTTAATGTGACTTGCCTGAGTACACCAAGTTAGTACGTCGAGCCAGCCTCCAAGCCCAGCCCCCTGTGGCTCCAAGCCTGTGCCTCTGACTGCGCCTGCCCTTTCCAGGGTGTGTGTCCTCTGACCCCAAGTAGGAGGCTGGCCCCTGTGGCTAGGCTGTGTCAGCCCCTTAGGGATAAAGGAATCGACTCTGACCGACAAGGTGGCCAGCGCTGGCTGCCTGAGGCTCCCTGCCAACAGGGGACATGCTCCCTGACCTCTCCAGCTTCTCTCAGGTGCCCCTGCATCTCCCGTGACTCCGTCCCTCCTCCTTCCAGCAACCCTCGATGCTCTGGTGGGAGTCTGACTCTCTGGCCACTGGGGATTCGTCAGCCAGCGTTTTCTGGTTTACACACTTATCCCCTGTTTCCTCACGCGTCTCACTTCACGGCTCATTGAGGGGCCTGGGGAAACTGTGATAACGAGACTTAAGAGGAAACAAGAACAGATCTGAGCCTCGTCTCCTTGGACCAGGGTGGCCGCTCGCTCCTTCCCACCAGGGAGCTCTCCCTGGAGGTTTGCATGGCCTACCCCAAAGTCTAGTGACAGCAGAGAGCCAGGGTGGCCTTCAGTAGGCATGCCATTTGAGCCGCTCCCCCGGTAGCCTCAGCCAGTGGTCCCGCTAGTCCAGTGCCTTTCCCAGATTGCCGGAGTTAAGGTCAGACTGGAGAGACTCAGCGAGCTAATAGTCCAGCTGTCAGCGAGGGGCCTGGATGAAGGCTCAAGACGCCTTGCATCCATCCTTCTCTTCCCCAGGTCTGTGGGAGGAGTGGGGCCTGCGCGGCAGCCCGTCCAAGCATGTTTTAAAGCAGAAACACAGAGGCCCCGGCGAGAACCCTGCCAGGCCGCTTGGACTTGCTCTGAGAGCAGCCCTGCATGAGTGAGAACCCCCTCCCAGCGTGGGGATTTGCTGACCTGTGAAGGCCAGAGGCTCAGACACCATAAATGGTGAAGGAGGCCGAGAGGCAGCCACGCGCCTAGGCCGATGGCACCGGGGCCGTCTGCCCAAGGATTGGTGCTGGCCGAGCCTGGCACTGTGACACCCCAGGCTCCGTGCCTCAAGGCCCTTGGGAAGCTCAGGTCCACGTCCTGCGCCTTCCTCCCTCCACAAACTGCAGAGGCTTCCCTTCATTGGCAGCTCCTTTGGCTCCAGGTCCTCCGAGGGCCACTCGGGCAGGGGGACGGGGGGTGATTGCAGTGGAGGCATTTATTCTCTGCTGGGCCTGCCACTCTTCTGTCCTCCCCCTCAGCTGCCCAGGCCTAGCCTTTCTGTTACCCTCAGTGCGGCACCGAGCCTCAGTTGGAGCGTGGATATGGAGCCAGCAGCCTGGGTGCGAGTCCTGCTCGGCCGCTCACCAGCCCCACAGCCTGGACTGCTAGTCAGCCCTCCAGGCCTCACCCTCCTCTTCTGTGAAATGCGGGCACTGATAGCCGTCCCAGTACTGTGAGGGTTAGATGAACGAATACACACAATGTCCCCAGAATATAGGAAATGCTCAGTGTGTGTTGGGACAATTGTCCGACGGGGCCCTGCCCTTTAAACAAAGTAAGAGTTTAAAATGCCAAGTCTAAGAAGCCGCCTTGCCAAAGGATCGACTTTGTCACAGTGGGTAGCTGTCTGTCTGTCTGTTTGTTTTGGGTAAAGGAAAGAGATCAGAGACACTAAAGCCACGGTCTCCGTCACCCTGTTCTAGGGGATCAGGCCACAAGAGGGCGCCATCCAGCAATGCATCTCCCTGTGGTTGCCTGGGTTCCAGGGCGGAGCAGTTTCTGAGGGCAGCTCTATGGAGGCATGCTCCGTGGGAGGGGTCAGCAGATACTGTGCCGAAGACCAGCTGTGGGGACTCTTTCTCACCTCTTTCGCCTTTTGCCAAGGTTTTGCAACCATCCAGAGGGGCCCAGCACTCTGGCATGCTTTCTGCAGCCACTTTTCCCTGCTCTTTCTCTGCCTCCTCTCCTCTGTACCCCTCCCTCCAAAAATCCAGCTAACTCCCTCTCCCATATGCCACTGCCTCTGGGAGGCCTTCTCTGATTACCCCAGAACGGGTTCTCCTACCAGCGGTACCTTCCTTCTCATTGTGCTTATACACCAACATTTATTGAGCATCTGCTTTGCGCCGGGCTTGTTCTGGGGAAACTGCCGTGAACGGGACAGACAAGCTCTGCCTTCACGGCATTTACGTTGTCATGGGGAGATGGGTAATACTCAGCATCTGGCTTAATCAAACGTGAACAAGCACTATTAAGAACAGCAGAATAGAGAGGGGCGGAAGGAATGCTGTTCCAGTTGGGCGATAAAGGAAATCTCCGCAAGGAGGTTACTTTAGAGCGGAGACTTCGGCGAACTGGAGAAGGAGCGCTCCAGGCCGGCGGCACAGCGCAAGCAAAGCCCTGAGCTGGGAGCAAGGTCGGCCTATTCCAGGAACAGCAGGACGGCCAGTGTGGCTGGAGTGAAGTGAGGGGCCAAGTGATAGAAGATGAGCTCAGAGATGGACGCGGGGGTACATCATTCAAGGCATCTAGGGGTTAGGAAAAAGCATTTATTCTGTCGGATTTGACTCTAGTTGCTGTTTGTCTTCCCCACCAGGCTGCAAGCTGCCTGCAGGCAGGGACCATGTCTCATGCACTGCAGCGCGTAAAACAGGGCCTGCCATGGGAGCACGAGCTCAGTGAATGAATGAAAGAGCAAACTGAGGTCAGCGAGTTTCCCCAGCAGTGCAAGGCGGGGGGGCATTCTGTCCACCTCCTCCCTTGTCTGGCCGCTCACTCAGTGCTCCCTGGAGTGTGCAGGAAATCCACAAACTAGCTTTTAAGTCAATCGCCAAATATTCTTCCTTTTCTTCTTTCCCCACTCAAGGAAAAAAAAAACAAAAACCCAGTAGTTAACTAAGCAATGAAAGCCTTCCCTGCTGACCCAGGATGGAGCCTAAAGGATGAATTTTCCTGCAATGTCCAGGAAGGTTTGAAGGAGAATAAAGTTTTCCATGTATTTGGACTGTGTCATTGGTGGGGGGGCTTCCTTAGGCTAGAACATTTTATCTCCTCCTGGAGTATCTTTGTCAAGGCTAAAATTCTTAAGTGGCTAGATTTATTAACCTACTAATTGCACCCATTTTGACATAGTTTTATAGCCTAATGATTTGTTTATTTAAGTGAAGGTGTGCTGGGCTTTTTAAAGGAGCCTAAGGATATAAAATACGGGTAAGTTAAAAAAAAAATGATCTCCAGAAAAAATGAAACTCAATACCCATATTTATTAGAGCATTTGGTTTGATGAAGGGCTTCTAACGAAAACAAAGGGCACCTGTGAGTCGGCCGTTCCCAGTGAAGGGGGCTGTAGGAGCCCAGCTTTTCAGGTCAGCGACGTCCACACTGTGTGGCAGCTTTGAGCACTGACCGCCTCCATAACCGGAAGACACTGGCTGCCACCTCCTCTCTCCTAGATAATGCTCGGGGACTTGGTATACTGTGTGATCTGTCCAGTGGGTGTCAGGTAGGTGCCTTGCCCACCACAGGTTTAAAAACACTGAAAACATTGAAAATACTTTTGTTAGCTAAAGAGAAATTTATTGAAGGAGAAGGATAAATATTGGTTTTAACTTGTCTTTTTTTAAGAACCTTAAAAAGACATATGTCCAAAAGTCTTTAAAATTCTAAGGTGGCGAGCAATTAAATGTTAAATTATTTTAAAACCAATATTTTAGTTTTATATAGGTTGAATACTTCAGATTTTGGACATGTAGGTCCTTCCTGTCATGGGACTTCCGAATATATGTTTGTACATTTGTGTCCATATCATAGACTTTGAGCCACATTTTACTAATTAGAGATTTATAGCTGTCTCCTTATGCAACAAACTGTAGGGCATATCTACCATTTACTTGGTTGGAGTCGTCAGTCAAGAATGCCATCCGGAATTACAGCCTCGTGTTCCTAATGGCAGAATCTGATCTGTGCCGTGACAGTGCGGTGAAGAGTGTGGTTCCCAGGCACTCACGGGGAGGGAACATCTGGTGGTTTGGATGCCACACCTTGACGTTTGGAGGCTGATGATACTTCTAAGGCAAAAGAAGGCCACAGTTGCAATGGTCCCAGCTTCCCATCTTGCAGCCCTATCATTACTGGTCAGCATCTTTTTTCAGGATGTCATACATCCTTGCTTGCTTTCATTCTCTTCTTTGCACGCTTCTCTTCCCATTTGCTGCTTAGGTTCTGGAGAAGTCAGTGGGCTAAGGAAAGCCAAAAGAGAGCAAGGTTATGGGGGAAGAAACTCTGTGCATGCCACAGATGTAGCCGCTCTGCTGATTCTCCAAGTAGGTTTATTTGGTCAGGACTTTTGTTGGAAGCGACATCAGATGCTTCCCTGGGGGTCTGCACCTTGCATAGATGCCCTGCGGGTGGGAAGGGCCGGGCTCTGCTTCAGCTGGGTGATGCTGACCTTCCTTTGACGAGTCCTCTGGAGCCAACAGTCCTGGAATTTAGGGACAGGAGGAGGCTAGTCTTCAATCCTCAGCCCGTGCTGGGTTTTGAGCACCAAATAAAGGAAAAAGGGAGGACTGTGCTTCCAGAACTTCTTTCAGTTGGTGGTTTACTGAATTTTCATAGTATGATAGTGTTTGGAGTGAACCAGGTTTGCTGTTGAAATGGTATTTTGCATTCTCATGACTAAGCCAACTAGCTCAGGTTCAACGCTTAAGGAAAATCCTTAGGAGATCTGAGGGAAAGACCGTCATTTTCCCTTCCCCTAACTTTCCAGGAGGCCTGTGTATCTTCCTGCCTGAGAGGCATTGGGAAAGGGGATGTTAGGAGGTAGGAAAGGGCCTACTCCCCTACTGTTCCGTGTCCGTTTGCATTTGGTGGCCACATATGAACCCAGGATGCTCTTAAGTTGCTGACTGACAGGGGCTGGGGCTTAGTAAATGAGTATGACAGCAATAAGTGGAGTCCTCTGTAGGGGAGGTGCCCGGGGAGCTCCTTAGCTGGTAGAGTGTTTCCAACCTACGTGCTATCTGTTTTATATTTCTGTGTCATCTGTTTAAACACTTCAAATGTAACATTCCGTGATTTTTTGTTTTAACCCTAAACAAGTTTTGAATGAGCTGGAAGACTGCATTGAGCCATTTTCAAGGAAGACTCAACTATTTACATATGAACATATGCTTTTAATGCAAGTTCAGACCCATAAGCGTGGGCCTTCAGAGAGCAGCAGGTCGGCCAGTTGACAGGTGAAGAGAACAGTTCTAAGGAAAAATATGGAATTGTTTTTCCTGCTAAAACCATAGGAAGGAAAGGAACGACCCCTAAGGGAAGGACAGGAGAATTATTATGATACAGAGGGAGACGCTGAGATCACAGCCAGACACTGGGACCCAGACTGCAGGGGGGTCTTAAGTTCAAGCCCAAGAGAAGAAGGAGGCCTTGTTCACGTCTCCAGGTTTGAATAACAAGTGAAGCAGGTTAGTGTGTAAGGATTAATGAGAAAGGTAAATTGTACCTGTTGTGTGGGTATTTAACTCTTCCTTCAAAAAAGAACTTTTCAAAATAAATTATCGAGTTAATACCAATGCATGCAGAGTGTTTTTAACTGACACTACTGTTAATTAGTGTTTTTAATGAGGAACATTGTTTTGACGGAAAAATCTAATCAATTAAAAAGCTGGTTTGTTTTGTTTAATTCCCATGACAATTCTACTTTCCGCTGTTGAATTAACTCCACTTCACCCATGAAGAAAACTGATGCTCCAGGGTAAGCCAACCGCCCCTGTGCTTTCTGCGTCGCCGCTCTGGGGCCCTGATAAGCCATTTGCCTCATACTTTTGCTTCACCAGAGCAAGAATTTAATGTTTCAGCTCATGGCTAGGAACTGTCTTCAAAAACAGTTTCTGATGAGTCAAAACAGGGCATAAACGGCCAAGAAGGAAGTCAGAGGGCCTGTGGAATGGAAAGTGATGTCTCCCCCTCCCTCTCCCTCTCCTCCCTCCCCCCTTCCATCTCTCTCCCACATTCCTCCTCTCTTCCCCCTTTCTTGTCTCTCCTCTCTCTGTTCTTCCCTTCTCCTGCTATTTCCCTTTCTCAAGCCCTGTTGGCAGCTCTAGTCTATACGGCATCATTTTTACGTGTCAAGAAGCTGCATATAAGTATTCTTAATCTTAGCTCTGCTCCTCTCCATTGGAGGACAGGCCTGGCCCTTTTTCTTTCTCTCAAGATAGAACAGTGCGCCAATCGCCAGCCGCCAGCTAGCGACGGGACGAGTCGGTGAGGGAATGGAGAGTCACTAGCCGCTTGACCAAGTACCAGAGCAATAGACCC
>PVJD01014269.1:0-29893 GCA_004026545.1 Mormoops blainvillei | reverse complement strand
CCCCTGCCCCAGGGTCCCTCCCTGCTCTCTGCCCCTCCTTCAAGCTGTGCCCGCTCTGGGCAGCCTTATCTCTTAGTGACTCTGTCGCTCCTTGCCCCTCTTCTGCCCCCAGCCCAGGCTTCTGCCTGCCCCCACACTGACCCTGTCATTTCCCTCAGGACCCCCCTCGTCCTCAGGACCCCCCTCATCCTCAGGGTAAAGCCCACAGCTAGACTTGGGGTGTGAGGCTCCCCACATTCCCCTGACGGCCTTCTCATCTCTTCTCTCTGCCTCGAACCTGGTCAGCTGGCATGCATTCATAGGCACTTTGCTGGTCTCCTAGGATGCCCCTCCTCTCACAACACCTTCTTGGGCCCAGTTCGAACAAAATTGCCTCCAGGAGGCTTCCCTGGCTCCCAGAACTGAACAGTGAGGTAGCCCAGGGCAGGGGGAGGGGAGGTACCAGGTTCGAATCCCAGACCCCATTTGTCTCTGAGCCTTAGAGTCCTCACCTATAAAAGGGTATCCTAATAGCTAACTGACAGGGTCTT
Organism: Mormoops blainvillei; assembly: GCA_004026545.1. Classification (NCBI taxonomy): domain Eukaryota; kingdom Metazoa; phylum Chordata; class Mammalia; order Chiroptera; family Mormoopidae; genus Mormoops; species Mormoops blainvillei. The sequence goes on along the minus strand of PVJD01014269.1, from coordinate 29,363 downwards.
ACCAGGGATTATAAGAGATAGCGGATGTCAGATACCCTCAGGTACCAGGTAGGAGCTCAGCTGATGGGTGCTCCCTCCTGTCCTGCTCCCTGTGTTTCTCCCTTTCCTCTGTCCATCCACCTGTCCACCCATCTGTCCATCCATCCACCCATCCATGCATCCCCAAATTGCCCTCCCTTTTGCTCTGTTCTACCTAGGCCAGATCGCTAGGTAGGCACTGAGGGCGAGACCAAGCTGGTTCCTGGTTCACTCTCACCAGCACCCCCAGTCTCTCCTGACTCCCTGGGCATGAGGACCTGGGGGCTGGGTCAGAGCAGGTGTGCCGGTCAGGTTGGAGGGTCCTAATCCTGACACCCATTTGCTCCATGACTCAGGGCAAATCTCGTTCCTTCTCAGGTTTTGATTTTCCACTCACAGAATGGAAATGCCTCTGTCTTACCCACCTGTCAAGATGATCCGCTGAGGGCTTTGCAGGCTGCAAATGCCAAACGCGGACCTGTGCAGGCGGTGAAGTGGTTTGTCTGGCAGTGGCCCCAGTGCTCCGAGGGCTGGTGCCCTTCCTGCCTTCACTCTCTGGGACAGAGAACAGTGCTTCTTCCTGTTTGTTCCCCCACATCAGTCCTTGACCAAAACTCCAGGCAGATTTATTGCCCCACAATCTTGTTAACTGGCAGTTTCGAGAGATAAGAGGCTTGCGGGACATTCTAGAGACACCTCCAGGAGACTGACAACTTGGAGGCTCCACACCCTGCTCACTGTCCTTTCCTTGGACAGAGTTTCTGGATCCGCCTTTGGACTGAGTGGGACACTGAGGCCCCGAGAGGGACAGTGCCTTGCACAGGGCCCCAGTGAGCGGGAGGCAGGCCTGCAGCTCGGAAGCCTCCCCCTGGGGTGGGGGTCTGGCCAGGGTCTGCAGGTCCCTGCTCAGACCCACAAATCAGCACACAGCCTGCCCTGTTGCACGGGACCTGGGGCCCAGAGTGACTTCAGCCAGCGTCATCGGGGCCCTCCTGGAGCCTGCCCCGTCCTGGGTGCTGTAGGGGACAGCCAGTGAGCACCCTGATAGGGGTTGCTGCCCCTCAGGAGCTCAGATCGACAGGAGAGGCTGACATCAGTCGCTAGCAAACTCAATTCAGGGCAAACAGACGAAACAGGCTACAGCAGGGAGATGGAAACCTGGGGATTTGGTAAGGGCTGCAGGGCAGATGTTGGAGCTAAACCATAAAGGCCACACAGAGCAAGCCTAGCACAGAATGAAGGGAAAGGGACTCCAGGCGAAAGCCCCACCTGGCAGCACCGTGGCTCAGGGCGGAGCACTTAGGTAAAGACGGCACGCGGCGCGGGGTACGGAAGCAAAAGGCACATCCAGGAAACCACAAGGGCCTGGTCTGGCTGGGATCTGGGCACCTGCCAGGTGCAATGAGGGCTACAGCTGGAAAGGTGGGCCGGCCAAGGGCTCCGAATTCCAGCTATGGAGCTGGCACTCGAAACCGTGGGAGGCGTCAAAGTTTGTGACCACTGGTGTGACCCGGTCAGGGCTGACGCGGATTTGGCCCCTGCAATTAAGTAGTTAGAACATTTGCCCTGGGAAAGTACAGGGTGGGGCAAAAGTAGGTTAACAGTTGTTCGTATGGAAAAATACAATAATTAATAAATCATAATCCAAGAATAAGCTGTCTGTTTTGCATACTCACAACTGTAAAGCTACTTCTGCCCCGCCATGTACTTTCTTTTTTTTTAAAAAAAAAATCTTATTTATTGATTTTAGAGAGAGGGAGATTGGGGAAAGGGAGGGAAGGGGGTGGAGAGAGGTTTGTTGTTCCACTAATTTATGTATTCATTGATTGCTTCTTGTATGTACCTTGACCAGGGACTGAACCCACAACCTTGGCAGAGCAAGACGATGCTCTAACCACTGAGCTACCTGGCCAGGGCCTGTATTTTATTTTCTTAACTTTGAGCTTGTGTCTCAGGGAAGAAATAAGTGGGCTTTGTTTCATGCCCGGCTCCAATAGGCTCGAGGGGCTGTGGAGCATGGTGAGGAGGAGAAGGAAGATTCTGAGGCCTTCCTTGTCTGGGCTCAGGAGGAAAAGAGTATTGTTGATTGGGGAGGTGTGTGCAGAGCTGGCAGATTTGGTGACCAGGAGTCAAGGCCTGGTCTGCCTCTACACATCTTGGCTCTTGAAGCAACCGAGCAGGAAGGTCTGGCCTATAGACCACATCTCAGCAGCTGGGGCTTTTAAATCAGAAAATAGTTTTCTTTCACCCTTCAACCCAGTCCCTGTGGTAGGAGTCCCGAGATATGGCCAAGGCCCGCTGCTGCTGCGTCTGCCGGGGCAGCCCAATACTCGGTTTCCTAGCTCAGCTGCATACTCAGGAGGGTGATGGGAAATTCCTTCCTGCTTTGCCCTCACCTGCTTATTAATGTGGAGCTAAGTACCACTGCTCAGCCTTAATCAATTCCCCAGGTAGCACCAGTAACAGCTGCCAGGAGAAAGGACGGTGAGGCCACCTCCTCCCCATTCCCAGCCTCCCTGAGCTCCGCCCAAAGCGTTTGTTCAGAGAAGCCTGTGGGCCAGGGAGGGCAGGAGGCCCAGCTGAGGATGAAGAGTCGAGGGAAGATGTCCGGGCCCCAGGCTGAAGAGGCACTTTTGCCCCATGACAGACTCTCTGCTAGGACTGGTGACAGTATCTCCCTTACATTTTGCATGCAGCAGTGGGTCTGAAACTTGAGAGCCCAGCAGAGTCACCTGGAAGGCTGATGGACACCAGATTGGTGGGCCCATCCTAGGGTTTCTGATTCAGCAAGTCTGGGGTGAAGCCCGAGAATCTGCATTGCTTGTGAGCTGTCAGGTGACAGCGATGCAGCTGGCCCAGGGGCCACGCTTTGAGAACCACACTCTGTGACCCTGCTCTGTGATTTACAGTGTACTTTCCATTCACCCTTCGCTTTGCTCCTCACATCCACCTTGGTGGGGAGGGGGGAGAATTATCCCCATTTTATGGCTGCAGCAAGCTGCTCTCAGCTCAGAACACCGGAGCCACTTTTCTGAGGTTGTGCAGCCCGGAGGCAGCAGGATCCTGTCCCCCGAAGGCCCCCTGAGCACACAGTAGCCTCCTAACGTGAGCCACTTTGGAACTGTGCTCTCTTGGGGCTTTCCATCTCTCAAATACCCTTCTTCTTTTTCATTTTTATCCTCACCCGAGGACATGCTTGTTGATTTTAGAGAGAGGGGAAGGGAGGGGGAGAGGGAGGGAGGGAAACACCAGTATGAGAAACATCGATCGGCTACCTCTTGTATACGCCCCAGCTAGGAATCTAACCTGTAACCTAGGTGCATGCCCTGGCTGGGGATCGAACCTGCGACCTGTCGGTTTATGGGATGGTGCTCCTACCAGCCGAGTCACACCGGCCAAGACACTCAAATATTCATCTTCATATATAAACACGGGCTCAAGTGTTTCTACATTAAGACGAATATTTGAGTGCCTTGGCCGGTGTGGCTCGGCTGGTTGGAGCACTCAAGAACCAGACAGGTGTTCCCACAACAGCCACACCATCTGAATGGCAGGCATCCAGGGCAGCTGGCTGAAGCTGGCTTCAGGGTCAGAGACCCGGCTGCAAACCCAGACCTGCTTCCTCCTAGTCTCAGGACCACACGGGCACCTGCCTCTGTCTGGTCTGCTGTGAGACAGGAAGAGGCTGACCAGAGCACTCAGCCCTGGCACACAGGGTGTCTTCAATAAATGGAGCGACTAGTGGGCCCAGGCAAGAGTCAGCGAGGGACTGAGGGAAGGACGCTAAACCCCTGTGCCTCAGTCTCCTCATCTGTAAACTGAGGTCGTAACAGAGCCCAATGTACAGAGGAGCTGTGAGGATTCCACGGGAGTACTCCTTTAAGGCGCTTAGAGCAGAGCCTGGCACGGGGAAGGCTCCCGCAGAAGGCCCTCCCAGCCAGCACGGTATTTTGACCCGGAGCTGTGCACTCTGCATCAATACATGTAAGCAAACCTGTGAAAGAATCTCAAGCTCTAATTTTATTGTTTATATATAGGTAGAATGATCCCTGTCATTTTCTTTTAAAGATTTTATTTGTTTTATTTTTAGACAGAGGGGAACGGAGAGAAAAACAGGGAGAAACATCAATGTGTGGTTGCCTCTCACGCGCCCCTTACTGGGGACCTGGTCCGCAACCCAGGCACGTGCCCCGACTGGGGTATCGAATTGGAGACCCTTTGGTTTGCAGGCCCACACTCAATCCACTGAGCTACACCAGCCGGGGCGCTAAAGCTCTAATTTTTATCTAATGGAATTCTTAGCCAGTGATCTCATTACTTCTGGGGGCAAGAAACAGACACTGTGTTCCAGGATTGCCCAGGGTCAGAGACCCAGCCCAGCTCTCTGCCCTCCTTTCCACACCATTCCACCTGGAAGGTCATGGTCTCGGCTTGTACTGCACTGGCGACGGGAGGCTCACCTGCTCTGGGGGCAGAAGAGCTCAGCTGTTAGACTTCCTCCTACTCCTGAGCGGAAACCTACAATTTCCCCCACTGCTGTCTCGGTGCCCCACCAACCACATCCGCTGCCCTACAACAGCCCTTTGGAGATCTCAGGCCCCTGACCAAGTGCTCCTGGGCTGGGTTCACTCCAGGTTAGGGAGGTTCTTGCATGACTCAGTTTCCCATCTCCTCCCCATTTTGGCTGCCTCCCCATAATGCTCCAAGCTGTCCCCATCTCACACTCAGTTTGCAGCCCAGACCATCCTTAGTCCTTCCAGATGGAGCCTGAGAACCACTCGGGGGAGCAGCACCCCCGCCAAAAGATCCCAGACTTCACACTTCAGAATAGGAGCGCTGGCCAGACCCCAAGAGATCAGGGGGTGCAGGAGGAGATACTGAGTCAGCATGCCCAGGGCCACCCAAACAGGGCAGAACCAGGAATAGGATCGGCCAGGTTTCCAGCCGCCCCCCACCCCCCCGCCCCCGGCCTAGGACAGTCTTCTAAGACAGGGAACAAAGCCTCCTTTGATCCTGTGCCTGGATACCACACCAAATACTTTGTTCCTTATCTGTGTTGTCATTCTCAGAGGGACAAATTCCAAGGATGGCTGGGGAGGAAAGGTCTTCTAATGGTGAGGCCGGGGGTCCTTCATCCTAGCTGGGCCCTCTCAGATCTTTGCAAGGGGGGCTGCAATTCTCCGGATTGTGGTTTAGGTTGGGAACGACGGGGCTCCTTGGGATCAGCAAGGAAGACAGGCCCCAAGACTTTGTTGTTAGGCCAGCAGAGCCCCAGCCGCCCCACAGTGGAAGGGTAAATTGGGGCACATCAACTGAACCCACATTTTCCAAGTCCCCAGTTTGAGAGACCCCCATGTTATGGGCCCGGAGGTAGCCGTGGGGTCTCTGCCCTGGGAATGGGTGGAAAAATGGCGAGATCACCCTTCACGCAAACAAAGTGTGATCACCAACGTGGTGGTATGTCTGAAGTGCCAGCAGCATATCAAAGACCAGGAGGTTAAAGCAGTAGGAACCAAGGGTCTTTTTAATAGATTTTTAAAAAAAATCCTCACCGGAGGATATATTTGTTGATTTTGAGAGAGAGAGAGAGAGAGAGAGAGAGAGAGAGAGAGAGAGAGAGATGTAAGAGAGCAACATTGATCGGTTGCCTCCTGTACGCACCCTGACCAGGGGCTGAACCCAAAACCTAGGCATGTGCCCTGACCAGGAATCAAGCCTGAAGCCCTCTGGTGCACCGGACAGCACTCCAGCCAAATAAAGCCACTCAGCCAGGGTGGGACTTAAGCTTTTAAAAGTTATTTTCTTGTTGAGATAATATTTCCCTGTACCCCAAAGCGTGTCTTACATACCTCGCCTTAGAGGCCGCCGGAACAGAAGGCGGGGAGACTCTCAGGGAGGACTTCCAGGCTGCAAGGGGTGGCAGAGATCGTCCCGTCTCAGCCCCTCACTTGGCAGGCAAGGAAACAGGACCCGGGGAGGGGATGTAACTCGACCAAGATCACCTGGCTGGTCAGTGGCAGATCCCAGACAGAACAAAAATCTCTAGTTTTTGAGAGTAAAACCAGCTGCCTCCGACACCTGGCCGCAGTCCAGCCCATTACTGGCCCTCCGACTGGGCTGTAAGCAGGTCCCTGCACTGCTCAGCCTTCTGGGGCTGCCTCACCTGTGCGACGAGATCACCCGCTGGCTCTGAGGGTGGCTGTGGGAGGCAGGGAGTCGTGCACCCCAGCAAAGGTTGCTATCAGGACAGGGGACGCAGGGCCATCAGCAGGCCTTGGTTCTAGGAGTCACTCTGCTTTACACTAAAGCCTCGTTTTCCTTATCTGTGAACTGGGTCTAATGAAACTCCGCTCTCAGGCTGTGGCTGGAGTGTCCATGGGGTCCCATAGACATCTGTGAGCTGGGAAGTAACCTGAGGGGTGTCACTGCTGTCCTTACAGTCCGGCAGGTCCTCTTTTGAAGGAAGAGACCAGGGATGCCAGAGGATTCTACTCTGACTGCCAAGGGCGGCCCTGGACGCTGCTGGACTTGGAGCCCCTGCAGCCCAGGGGTCCCAGCGTCCCAGCGCAGGCCTGGCGTGGCGGTGGGTGGCTATGGACACGGGTCCTGGGCCTTCTGAGGCCGAGGCCTGAAATCCTGCGCCTGTCTCTGTGGCCCCACTGCCCCTTGCTAGGGAGGGGAAGTGGGGGAGTAGCCAGGGCAGTGGGGAGGGGAGAATCAGCAGCCTAGGAGTAGACAATGAGGGGGTGTATTTTCTACAGAGAGCTTAAGAATAATAATATCAACTCAAAGTCTGACTTTTTTATCATCATGATGAGCCTACAGTTCTAAACATTGTTAGGGATGAAACACTCCTTCCTGCCAGGGCGGCTGCTCCCACCCGCCTGCTGCTGGTGTCTGGTCAGTCCCTCACGCTGTCCCCCTTGGACAGAGCCAGACCCAACTGTATGTGCACTCACCCCAAAGGGGCTCACGTGCTTCCTGCCGCCAGTCACTTGCACGTGTGGTGCCTTGGCCAACGACTCCCTCCCACCACTCTGCACGTCTGGCTCCTTCAAGGCTCAGTCCTTCTGCATGTCCCTCAGCTGGCCAGGAGTCTCTTCCCAGGCCTCCTGACTCGTAGCCCGGGCTGTAGGCTCAGCAGCACTATGTTCTCATCTCCAGAGGAAGATTCAAGAAAGGAACCGTGCTCTGAAATCTGGGACTCCCAGCACAGAATTCCTTACAAGGGGAGCCACTTCCTAGCTGTGTGACCTCAGACAGGTCCCACAGCCACACCAGTCTCTGTGTTCCCGTGTACAAGGACCATCTCATCTTCAAAAAGCCTCCTTGCCTTGACCTCACCATACCTTCTCTTGGCCACACCCTGCCCCTTGTCATCATGCAAAAATGTTTCGCCTGCTTCCCAAGTCACTAACTCAAGCATCCCCTTGCTGACCATGCCCTCTACACCTCCAGCTTCTTACCAGAAGTGACCAGTCCTTTGTCAGTACCCATGGTGGATCAATAAAAACAGGTTCGGACCCAAAGAGAGAGCTCTGGACCACAGATGGCTCTCCAGGGTATTATAACCCATGGCCCATTTCACCTCGCCCGTTCCACCTTGCCAGGGTCAGAGCAATACTCAGTGCTTTTAATTCTTCAAAAGCCCACTGTCTCCAGCCTCGGGGCCTTTGCACAGGCTGTTTCCCTGGTCCAGTGTGCTCCCCTCCCCACCCTCACCGGGCCATTCCCTACTCACTTCTCAGATCTCAGCTCAAAATCCTTCCCTTAGAACAGCCTCCCGCAGTGGCCCCAGACTAGGGACAATATTCTGCACGCTGTCACGCCCTCCTCTCCATCCAGGTACCTGCTCAGGTTTTGTGGGGCTGCAGGGTTACTGCCCATATCTCCTGTGGTCTGGGAGCCCACGAGGGCTGCGCCTGTGTCTGCTTTGCTCTGCTCTGTATCCCTCGCACTGAGCCGTGCTTCCCACGCAGAAAGTGATCAATACACGAACAAAGGTACCATTCAAACCATTAAATTAAAAAATAACTGCAAGGAGTGAATGAATGGGCTAGTCGGGGCGAGGTTCTAGGAATATCTGTGTGGGGCCGGTCGGTCTCTGTGGTCTCTCTCCAGGGTGGGCCACAGGCCAAGCTGCTCCAGGTCACGATCATAATAAGGATGACGCTGATGGCCCAGCCAACAAGCTCCCTGAGCTTGTCCATTATCTTCCTGTCCATTATCCGCCAGCCCTCCTCCAGACCTGCGCCACTACCCTCAGCACTAGGCACTTAATGACCAGCCCATGGGGGCATTTCTGAACTGGCGTACGGCTTACTCTGTGGTGTGAACATTTTCTGCCCCTCAAGGGGCAGAACTCAGGAGTCTTTTCTTTGTGCGGTTGGGTGAGGACAAAGTGGTAGAATCTAGTTAGAGCACGGTTCGAACACCAGTCTTACCTCTTGCTGGCTGAGTGACCCTGCCAAAGTCACTTAAACTCTCTGGGCTCCTATTTCCTCATCCGTACAAATAGGACAAGAACCTCTACCCAGAGGCTGCTGCAAGGATTCAATGAGTAAAAGCACATGAGCGGTCTAGTCTAGTATGGGGCCCGCCACTTGTTGTATCTAACTGATTTCAAGACAGTTTTTAACGTCGTAGCGTCTCTGACACTGAAATGCCACTCATCATCAGAGTTTGTCTGCCATTTTTTCTCTCTCAGTGGGTTAGAAAATAATGGCGCCTCTCACAGACGGCGCCCTGCAGTCAAGGAAAGACGGCAAGGAAGCTATGGAAACCAAGGGAAGTAAGGAAAGTAAGGAAACTAAGCTGGCTTAGTTTCTTTACTTCCTTTGCAAAGAGGAAGGAAGGCCCAAGGAGGTCCAGGGTCCAAAGGCCAAGAACACACACTGTGGAGGGAAGAGCGTCTGCCGGGGTCTGGTATGATGATGTGGAACCCAAAAGCGTCAGGGAATCTAAGGGCACAGGCCCTTCCCCAGCCTGATGGCCTCCGAATCCGTCCTGCGGTCCTCGTCCCCCTTGGGGGGTGGCCGGAAATCCAGCAGGACCCTCGCCTTTCTGGCTCTGCCCCTATACTCCTGGTGGTGTAGCCTGCAGTCCCTGGCTTCGGGGGCAGCCTGGCCACAATGCTAACTGCCTGCCTGCAGCCACCTAAACCCCCAGTGGGTCCCAGGAGGAGAGTCCTGGGACCCAGCCAGAGACCTCTCCTCCAGTGTGACTCATGCACCAAGCCACCCCGGGCTCTGCTCTCAATTGTTCTGCAAGGCCAAGGCCAGTACTGGGGGTGTCATCCGGGCCTCACCCAAGTCCTGGTGCCGTGGTGCCTCCTTAAACCCTCCAGCCTGGTGATGCCAGCTTGGCTGGATCATTATCTACGTTATTATTATATTGTGACATACATCACACACAGCCAAATTTTTATAGAAGTACAAAGTCTATCACATATAAATATTTCAAAATAAAAAAAAGACAAGCCCTGACTGGGGTGGATCAGTGGGTTAGGCATCGTCCCACAAACAGAAAGGTTGCTGGTTCGATTCCCCGTCAGGGTACGTGCCTGGGTTGTGGGCCTGGTGCCCGGTGGGTGCGTTTTGAGAGGCAACCGATCGCTGTTTCCCTCTCGCATCGATGTTTCTCTCCCTCTCTTTCTCCCTCCCTTCTCCTTTCTCTAAATATAAATAAACATAATATTAAAAAAAAAGAAAATAAAATTTTGCCATCTAGTGATAACCACTTTGATGTGTCCGAATATTTCTGAATTATTTGCATATGTGCAGATACATTTTTTCCCCCTTGTATTCAAAACAGGCTCATTCCACATGCTCTCTCCTTTGCTTTTCTAGTTAACACAACATTGCAGACCTCTCTCTACAGGTAACTCATGGTGTTCCCCCACCCTCCATCCCTTCACCTGGCAGGTCCCGAAAGCCCCCCTCGGTCGGGTCCTTGAGGCCTGACCAGAGCACCCAGCTTCCCGCCAGGATGCAGGGCTCTTGGCCTGAGAGGTTTCTGGGGGGACTTGTCCCCCCTCCCTCAGGACAGGGCTGTGATGAGGTCATGGCTGCCACACGCTGGCGCGGAAGTCCTCCTGAGCTCTTACATCAAGGGGCGTGAGGTGAGCGGCGGCTGGCTGTGCCCGTGGAACCTGATTGCAGGCCTTTCAGAACAGAGCTGAGGATATTCTCCCAGACCCAGCTGCAGGCTTGGGATTTGCCTAATTCCCAGGGGCTCCAGACGTCACAAAAAACAACAATGAACAGGTGTCCGGCATTTTATAGCTTATAAAGCATTTCCATACTCTTTATCCACTTGTGAGGCTGACAGCAACCCTATACATGAGCAGCTGTTACCTCCACTTTACAGATGAAAAGACTGAGGCTCAGGGAGGTGGGGCGATTTACTAAGGGCCCTCTCTGCTTTCCTCCCCTTCGGAGCCTGGCCGGCTCCAAATGGCACTACCAGCCTGGCCCAGACACCGTCTCCTACAGGGAGCCTTCCCAACCCCCACCCCGCCCCAGGCCGGGCGTCCCTGAAAGCAGTGATGGGTCTGGCTTATTTCCACATCCATGCTCCCCAAACATAGAAAAACCTCAGTAATGGCTGCTGGGATGAAGATCATTACGATTACTAAGGCAGGAAATAATTGGATGGAGACAAATGGCATGTAGGGTTTGCCTACAGAGCATGTCAGTGGCCAGATCTCTGAGCCTCTGAGCCACTGAGTCTCGCTCCTCAGAGGTGTGGCTTCTTTCGTTTCTCTCTGTCCCTTGTTGTCTGTAATCCTGGACTTCAAGCCACTGCCAGAGGGTCATTTCTGGCTTCTCTTGCATGGATTGGGCTCAACCTGACCCAGCTGGGTGTGAAGGGGGGTGTGCGGGAGGGGCTCTGGCTAGGGTGGGCTCTGTCCCCCCCGACCCCCAGCCTGGGCCACTACCCTGGTGTGGCCTTAGGAATGGCAACAGTGGCTGGCCATCCACTGAGCAGCTCCATGCGCCACGCCATGCGCCAGCGCTTTCTGTCCACATCTCACTTCATCCTGCGGCTGGTGCCATGATGATGGGGGCAGGAGGGAAAGACCCCAGCCCAGGGCTCCCTCAGTGGCTGAGCTGGCCTGGCAGCAGGCAGCCCCAGGCGTGTGCAGGCGCAAGAGCCAGAAACAAATGTACAGTCAGAGTACAGGAGATGGCTCCTCCCAGGAGGTCTGCAGGCTTGTTCTGGCAAGGCTCCAACCTCTCCCTCCCCGTCACTGGCCACCTCCCACCCCTGGAATGACACTTGGGCCCAGGGAACACAGGCTGGCCCTGGCACTCCCCAAGTAGCCCCTGTGGGCAGGGTCACGCCACCTGCCAGCTCCCTGCAAGCTCTGGGCTCAAGGCCAGGCTGGAAGCAGCTGTCACATCAACCCTGCACAGGTTCTCAGCTCCCTGTTTCTTCCTGTTAGAATAAGACCTCACCTGTCTTCTCCCAGCTGGTTGGAAGATTTTGAGCAACGCCCTGCCTTTCACTGGGCTTCACTTTCCCTATCTGTGAAAAGTGGGGGAGGTGGAAGGTGGGGTGGGCGGAAGGGGGGTGTCTCAGTGGAACCCACCAACCCTGGCACTGCAGGGTTTGCCTGCAGGCAGCCTAGCACAGCGATTAAGACCCCGAATACCGGAGCCAGATGACATGGGTTCAAATACACGACCCTGGGCAAGCTGCTCAACCTCTCTGGGCCTCAGTGTCCTCATCTATAAAATGGGCATGAGAGTAGAAGAAAGACTGAAAGTAAATACGCCAAAATATTTAAATCGATTGTCTGAGAAGACAAAAAGAGAAGATGTGGGTCATTTATATTCTGCCTGTTTTCCTGTCTTTTTCTATATTCTCCCTTATCAAATATTTATAATAGAAAAAGCAAATATACTTCTTTGTAAGTTAACTTCATTGACATACAATTTACATACAATATAATATACCCATTTAAAAAAATGGGAAAATAACGAGTAATAGTATTGATCCTACAGATCGCTTTGAGGATCGAATGGGTTAATATATGTAAAATCTTAGATGATACCTGGCACATAAGAAATGCCATTGTTTGCTAAATAAATAAGTCCATGAACAGCCAGGTTTCCTCCTCTCCTTCCTGCTCACCTGGGCTGGACCTCCCGGCTCACCCCGGCACCAAGATCCCCCTCCCTTTCCCCATGGCCACTGCCGGGCCCCCAACCTCATCACCCCAGGCCTGGACTGCATCCACAGTCTCCTGTCTGTCCCCCAGAGGAACCGCACTGACAGACAGACCTGGCCAGGTCGCTGACCTGTGGCTCCCCAGTGCCCTGGACCAAAAGCCCTGGCTCCTACATGAGATGTCGTTTCAGCCAGTCATGTCGCTCCCCCGTACCTCCGTAGCCTCCACTGAGAAAAAGGAATAAAAACGGTATCTCCCTCACAAACTTACAGAATCCCATGTTGTCTGGGTGGGGTGCACAGTCTGACTCACGGCCTCCCTCACCTGTCCTCTCTTCCGTCTCCCACCGTCGCTGCCCCAGCCTGCCCTTCCTTGGAGGGGCCGGCATGGTCCTGTCTCAGGGCTTTGGCACTGGCTGTTCCGTCCGCCCTTCCACTGTCTCCGGGGTCAGCTCTTTCCCTGGAAAGCAGCCCAGCTCACTCCTTCACCTCCTGCCAGCCTTGGGCCCAAAGTCTCAATGATTCCCCAGACCACCCTATTTAAAACTGCAAAACCTTCCCTTCCATCCCTTCTCACACACCAAAAACACAGTCCTGTGTTAATTTGCTCCATCTCAGTTATCACCATTTGCTTTACTTACTTTTTTCCTTTTTTCTTTTTCCTTATTAGATTGTAAGATCCTTTACAACAGATTTTTTGGTCTATTAGTTTTTTTACTCTCAAAACCCCTCCCCCCACAGAAAATACCTAGTGTAATGTAGGTATTTACTAAACGAATGGTCGAATGACTAAACGAACAAGGCAGAGGGCTTACGGCAGAATCCGGCAGGTGGTGTGCACTCCGCTCTTAAATCACGCCTTTTTCCATGCAGGCAGAAGCAAATAAAATTGCCATTTCTCATAAGTGCGAAGCAGCCAGATATTGGCCATTTCACATAGTTTGACCTAATATGTTTCCCACGGCAGCCTGCAGGCCCCAGGGGAGGCACCTCAAGGCCTAGCGCATAGGAAGTGCCCGATAAATGTTAGTTCCTAGAAATGAAGTCGCCTACTCCTGGCCCTTCATGCTAGGTGAGATTGCAAAGCACCTCTCATCTGTCTGAAGGGGGCCGGGCATGGACTGTAGACTTAATAAATAGAAGATCTTGCTGAATTATTTTCTGATCCTCCTGAAAAATCTGTCCCCTGATTTCTTGTGAAGAACATAAAAATAAAAACACCTTATGTTCTAAAATAACCCAGGTTCTGGTCATCTGGAAATAACCAAGGTCTAAGGCTAAACAAAGTCCCTTCCCATGGGAAAAAGGCTAACTGCCTGCCTCCAAGGGGGTTTATTTGATGATGGTAGAGAGAGGCAGGAATGTTCTTTGGTATCTCTGTACAATAACTTTATTGTAAATTAACTGCTCTTTCCAATAAAGGCTTCAGTTAAAAGAGATTTAAGTATAGAACATGGGTTATCAGAGCTGAAAAAATTCAGCAATCACTGAATCTACCCCATTTCTCAGGTAGGGAAGTAAAGTAAAGAAAGGGGAAGGGTTTGGCCTAAGGTCAGAGTGGAGGAGGGGAAGAGTTCATCCTGGACTCCGTGCCCCCCGACTTCAGTCTCGTGGCCTTTCCTCCAGACCTCAGGCTTCTGTGCTGGCCATTACACCCCCCGTCTCTGTAGTTACTTCCTTACGGGAAAGTCCTCCAAGTAGAAAGCTGGGGGCAAAGGCTAATTAAGATAATTTTCGTGGACTTTTGTAACAAGCCACCAGGTTGCCCTGCAAAATTAAATCCACCGGAGAATCCCTGTAGCCTTGTCAGCATACAGGTTTATCCTTTTATATTTAACTTTGCTAATTTTATTGGAATAAATGCAGACTGTTTTCATTTACTAAGTGGTATGCGTTTACACACACACACACAAACACACTCACGCACATGCACACGCACACTCTGGTCTTGGAATCAGGATCCCTGGGTTTGGTTGCTGGTTTGTTTTGTGACCTTAGACAAATCACATCCCCTTTGGAGACAGGGGATGCCTATCTGTAAAATGACCGGGTTGGATGAGATGATTTCTTAAGATCCCTATCAGCTTGGACATTTGTAATACCACGGTGCATTTTAAAATTAGCATGAGATGACTATTTTTTTTTTAAATCCTCACCTGAGGATATGTTTATTGATTTTAGAGAGAGAGGAAGGGGGAGAGAGAGCAAAAAAAATTGATGTGAGGGAGAAACATCGACTGGTTGACTCCTGTATGTGTCCCGACTGGGAATCAAACCCACAACCTTTTGGTGCACAGGATGCTGCTGCAACCGACTGAGCCACCCAGCCAAGGTGGGATAACTTGTTAATAATCAAAATCTGCCATGCTCCTAAACCAGGACAAAATGGCTTGGACTAGCCAGGCAAGAAAGCGGGGCCCAGATTATACACATGTAGAGATGACAGGGGACTTAGGAAGCACTTAAGCCTGTGCATCAGAGCTATGCTCAAGTGACAGCACATATATTTAGTCTGCTTTTTACGAGGGGCTAATAACACTCATTTGTGGTCTAGCTCCAAGTTCTGTGCAGTTCCACCGTGGCCAGAAGGCAAGGCCATGGTCATTTTACTTCAACACTTTGAATCCCAGACTTGAGGTCTAAGGTAGCTTGCCCAGCCTCTGCTTGCATACCTCTGACAATACAGAGCTCACTACCTGCCCAGGTGGTCCCTACTTTCTTTTGGCTGTAAGAAAGCTCCCGGGAGAGAAGCAGGTCATGAGAGGAACAAGAGGGACCAGACTTGATTCTCAGAAACTACGCCCCAATGAGGGCAGGCAACAGAAGGCGGGGAAGAGGGTCAGTCGCAGGAAGGCCTGGAAAAGGGTTCCTGTGGCTCCCCTCACTCCAGACCCCTAAGGTGGCTGCTAACCCAAAGGCGCACAGGAAGTGCAGGGACACATCCTGGTCCCTAGCGCAGGTGGGTTCTGAACAAGCCCCAGGCTGAGCCTTGCGTTTGCTCTCTTTGGCTCTGGCTGGAGAAATAGTGCTGGGCCCTGGTCTGTCCAATGTGGAGGTGAGAAGATCAGTGGGACAGATGATGGCCCCGGGGTGGGGAAGGAGGGGTAAGACGTTGTCTATGGGGTCAGATATTGCCTGTGTGCCCAGAGCAGGCCAGCAGATCCCAGCTATTTACAGCTCGTGAGATCCCCATCATAAGGGGTGTGCCATGGGTAGTAAGACCTTCCAGAGTGAATCTTCAGGAGGGTCTGCACCAGATGCCAGAGGTCTTTACTCAGAGAGCATCGAGCCACAGTTCTTCAGACTGTGTTCTGCCTCAGACCCACGCCCCCGACCCCCATCCCCACTCATGCACAGCACTGTCCCGCCTCCGGGTCCATGCTTGGACGTGAGCCAGTCCTATCACACCAGGCTGGGACATAGACTGGGTGCCAGTACCTGAGCATATTTAAGGGACTTCCCATATCATTCCTTAAGCCAGATGCATATAGGCAAGTCGGTAGCCAAGGGCCCCACAACCTCCAACCCAGGGACTCCCTAGCCCCGACAGCGAAGCAGACTTGGCGGGCAGAGTCTGACTGCCCCACCTTGCATGCCCAGGCCAGCTCAATAGGGACCTAGGGGTGTGCCCACCTCCTGTTTTTCATACGGAAGGGGAGAGTCCCAGCGCGGGTCCCGGGGAGCACTCAGGCCACAAGGGGGCCTGTCTGGGCCGGCTGGCCACACCCAGAGTGAGCGGCCCTTACTGCGGGCAAGAGGGGTGGGCGGTGCAGTGCCCATCCAGGCCCTAGCCGTCGGGAGCCTGAACCTTGGGGTGGCCCCTTCCTCACTGGGCCGTGAGGAAGGGGCCACCATTGCTCTCTCTATCCCGTTGGGGAAACTGAGGCCTGGAGAGGAGCAGTGCTTTGTGCAAGGTCACGCGGAGGGGCTGGAAGCCAGGTCCCCCGCGCCCCGCCAGGTCCCCGCGGCGCTCCCTGACCCAGCATCCCTCCCGATGTGCCGCAGCCAGCAGACGCAGCACACACACACAGAGCGCAGACCGGGAAGGCATGGCTGGCAGCGCAGGGTCGCCCTACCTTGATGACGGCCGCGCAGGTGGCGGTGGCGTCCGGATCCGGCTCTGAGCTCCTCGCCGCCCGCCGAGTCCCGGCGCCCAGAGCCACCGCTTCCTCCCCACTTCAGCCTGGCGGGCGGGGCTGGTGGGCGGGGTAGGAGCCTGGCACAAGCCCCGCCCGCGCACCCCGCGGGGGCACCCCTCCTTCCCCACTCCCCTGACTGCGCTCCTGGCCCCCAGGGGCTGGTCTCCGGGCGTGCACACACGCACAGAACAGGCGCGCACACGCCGCAGTGATTGGGGCGGGCTCCCCGGCGACCAGCCTGAGGCTGGGGACAGTCAGACCCGCCTGGCTTCACGTCCCGCCAGTCCCTCGCTTCGTGGCACGGACAAGAGACTCGACCTCCCGGAGCCTCCGTTTTCCCTTTAGTGAAATGAAAACAGTAATCGTGTCCACCTCAGTGAGCTGTTTGAGAATTAGATGAGACGATCTAATTTACCCGCTCGGTAAAGTGCGCGCTCAGAGCCCGCCACAGAAGCGCTAGGTAAACTCGGCCCGGGAGCAAAAGGGCAAGCAGCGCCGCCCGAGTGTCGGAAGGACCCTCCCTTCCTTCTCGGGGTAGCCAGGCGGGGGCACTGCTACGCAGTCTGGCAGGTTGGGGGTCCGAAGTACTCCCGGCAATCCGAAGATGGGGAGGCCCCGCCTTTGAATAACCACCACCTAACGCTTACGGAACCAGGCACTGTTCTTTGCACCTTAAGTGCATTACCTCACTCAACCGTCACACACAAGCCTATGAGGTTACACTATTGCCCACTTATTTTACATATCGGGAAGCTGAGAACACACAGCTATAATTCAACACTAGGCAGTGTGGCTCCCAAGCACAAGCTGATATCCACTCCACCTCTCTTGAAGAAAGCTCCTTGTTTTTTTTCAGTGTTGTATCTCCAGGGCCTTAGAACAGTGCCTGCAACATAGTAGGCACTCAATATTTGCTGAGCGAACAAACAGCACATACTATGTCCTATTACGTGTGTTATTTCATTTAATCCTGATAACTCCTTTATTTGGCCACTATGATTTACTCCCACTTTACAGATAAGAAGAAAACCGAGGCTTAGAGTCGCTAAGTACGTATCTCCTTAGAACAGCCAGGGCCAAAGTCACAAAGCTTGTTACTCAGTGTCCCCTGGGCCACTGTCCTGCCCAGAGCTGATGGGCTCCCTGCCTCCCACCCAGAGCCCAGCCCTTCGGTCTGGCCTGCGAAGCCTCAGTGCTGCAGCCCTACCCGAGGACTCTTAGAGCTGGCCAGCTCAGTAGGCCAACCGAATGCACGCTTCTGGGATCAGCATGAGAGTTGGATATCTGATGTTCCAAGAAAACACATGGAAAATCAGAATGTTGTGGGAGTTCCTTAAACTTATGGTTCAATATTACCTTTATTTTTAATTACACCTGGGAGGTGGGCACCATAACCTTTTGAAGGCTAAAGCATCTGAATGCCTTAATTCAGCGGGGGCTTAGGCAATATCTCTAGTGTACCCTCCCACCCCCTTGCATGCTCGCACCTCTGTGCCTTTGCTCACACTTTCTCTTCCACTAGGAATTCTCTTACCGCATCACCTCCCACTGCCTAAACCTACTCATCTTTCTTTCCAGGCTTGGCACCAGCACCGCCACCCCCCCCCCCCCAGGAAACCTTCCCAGATGCTCCATGGATGTGCCATCCCAGCCTTGTATTTGCATCATTCCACCCTGTGCCATGAAGGTAGGTGGCTGGGGCTGTGTTTGGGGAAAAGCTGGTTTGACAGGGACCTCTGGGGCCTGTGGGCATGTGGACCGACTGGCAGAGGGGAGGTCATTGGAGGCCTCGGTAATAGAGACCCTTCTTGGAGATGCTGCGTATATGGGGGAGGGGTCCTCACTTTCCTGCCCTTCCCCTCCCCCTAACCCTGCTCCATTTAAGCAAGACTATTCCCTGACCGTTGTCTGCATCGCACACATGGGATACTGAGGCCAGAGTGGAGATGACTTGCTTAGGGGCCCCTAGCTAGAAAACCACATAATAGGTCTGGTTCCAAAGTTGGTCCCATTTGCCAGTATCTTCTACTGGGCCATACTCCTGATCGGAAGGGCCAAGAAACCAACACCTTTCTTCCCTAGGTGTCAGTATGGCCTTTGTTTAATCTGCCATGGAAGGGACCAGAATAGGTATGTGTATGTATGAGAGAGGCAAGTTGTCCATCTACCTGCCCAAAGTGGAGCTTTCGGTACCATACGGCCCTGTGCCCATGGGCCAATGAACTCAGGGCAGCAGCTCCCGGGAGGCGAGGCTCTGAGTGTGGGGCAAGAGTAGCTCTGAACACAGGTGGTCTGTGATGGGGGTGGGGGGCTCCAAAAGTGCCCTCGAGGCCTTTCTTCCTGCTTTGAGGGCTCCCTTTATTCTTGGGGATTTTGGCCCAGGGAGATCCCCTGGGTAACTCCTTCCACTTCCCCTGTAGAATGGAGTGTGGACCTCAGCTTGCTGGGGGTCTAACATCTGGAGAGGGATGCTTTGAGCAAGAGGTCCCATCCCCTGGGGTAGGAAGGTGGGGCTGTGAGGGATCAGATCCTCCAGCCCTGGAAGGCAGAGGCCCCTGGGGATGGGGGCGACAGCTGCCGTGCAGGGCCAGGAACCTGACACCAGGGGTAGGCCCCGAAGCCCTCCAGGAGTAGGGGGAGGGTGGGCCGTGTCTCAAGGAGCAGCCGCGGCAGTGGTGGTGGCAGTGGTGGTGGCAGCAGCCCCAGACCTTGTCAGGACAGACTCCATTCTTACCTGCCCCTGCTGCAGTGGGCTGGGCAGCTGGTCCAGGGGATGGTTCTTCATCCCACTCACCTGCCCGGAGCCATCCCTACAGGCCCTACACCACTCAGGAGGCCTGGGCCAGGCCCGCCCTTCCCCTGGGTTCTCAGGGGAGGTGTTCTAGGTGCCATACAATGGGAGGAGAGCAGGGAGGAGCCCTCTCTGGTTTTGCACGTAGGGACTTTAGGCTTGAGCATGGCTTAAATTTTCAGTGGCTGTGTGACTTTGGGCACGTTGACAGGCCCGAGCCTTTTGCCCCTGATCTGTAAACCCAGCTTGGCCTGCAGGAGGCCGGGGCTCCAGGACAGGCAGTTCTCATTCCCGGCTCTGGCTCCCGTCCCCAGGGCTGGAGGAGGCCCCATCCATCAGTCCTCATTGTTCTGTGGCCCCCCCACCTCTCAGTGTGTCCTAGTGCCCATGACCTACAACGGGCTCTGACTGGGGCCCGGCACCAGTGTTTTTAAAAAGCTGCTCAGGCGATTCTATGGCGTAGCCACATAGGGACCAGGCCAGGTTACACAGGGCTGGGTCGACTGCAAAGACTCACCCCTTTCCCCAGTGAGGGAGGGAAGGGTGTGGGCACCCAGCTCTGGGCAGAGCCTCTCCTCTGCCTGGGGGAGGGAGGTTTGAGGGGGAGGATAGAGGAGAGGGGAAGAAACATGGGAGAGAAGGAAGATGAGAGAGGCAGGAGGAGGAGAGTGGGCCAGAGCTGGAGGGGAAGATGAAGCGAGGAAGAACGAAGAGGTGGGAGTGGGTGAGGGAAGACAGGAGAGCTGGGTGCCATCCACTTATCTGGCAGCCTCTGTCTGATATGGGATTGTTTACTTTCTGCCGAGGAAGGCATTTGGTTTTCAAGGCTGGAGTCTGAGGGACCAGCTGGGCCCCTTGTGACTGGGAGCCTGGGGCCTCCTGCTGGCCCCAGAGCCCCCCTGCAGATCTTTTCTGCATGAAAGGGCCCCTCCACCCATGGCTGCACTTTACTCTGTGCCAGGCACCAGGCTCAGCACCAGCGTCATGTCCTTGTCTCCCAGTGACAGCCCTTAGGCTTACAGCACCCAGTCTGTTGAGGGTAGAGCCAGGACCCTCCAGTCCAGCCTCACATGGCCGTCACGCTTCAGATATCGTCTGGTGATGAAAGGGCCACAGTATATATATATTTTATATATATGTATATATATATTTTTTATATTATATATATATAAAAGTGTAGTAAGAATGAGAAAGGTCATCAAGCCCCAGTGTGGGGAATTTGCAGGAAACCTGGTACCCTCAGGGTGGCCTGTAGCCCCTGTGAATGTGGTAGAAAAGGAACCCTGAGTGTCCCCTTCCCAGGGCTGCACAGGGGTACAGCGTGGGGGACTGGGCGCCTGGTATGCCAACCCAGGTCCACACCTGTGGGTGACAGAGAGCCTGTCTCTGGTCTCCAGTGATGGGTGTGTCCTCCTTCCCCAGCCCTGCATGGGAGCCTCAGAGCAGAGGCAGGTTTCAATGCGAAAACCCCACACCCTCGGTCCTTCGTACCAAAGAACGCTGACCTCAAGGCTCTACCAGCACAGTCGCAGGTTTCCCCGAGAAAGGAGCTGCCACAAATCATCGGGCGGCCTTGACTCCCTGCCCAGAGGGGGATGGTGGAAGCCTCTGTCTGCCGAGGAAGGGCCTAGAAGAACCCAGAACTGAAACTGAGCTCCGGGTAGTCCTGACATGGGGACAGGTTGCAGCTGTCCCTCTCACTGCCTTTTCCTCACCTTCCAACCACCCATTTTTTGAGAAGAGGTGACTCTTCTTGCCCCAGCCTATGAAGCTGGTGGTGGGAGATCAGGTTGGACAGCTGACCCAGGGCTCTCTGCCCAAGTCCCACGCCAAGTTCCTCTTGGTGGTGGGCAGGGGGTTTCCCTGGGACCCCCGTCCCCACCCAGACGGGCTGTGAGCAGAAAGCAGAGCGCAGGTGCAAGGCTCAGGCACAGGCCTTGGTAGCCGGGAGCGGGAGAGGCGCTCTTGCCCAGAAAGAAGCCCTAAATGCACAGGGCCCTGCTCCTCGGGGGAGCAGGAGAGGGACTGGCCCTGCAGACATGCCTGCAGGGACAGCAGCCAGGGATGTCCCGGCGGGGAAGGTCCTAGTGGTGAACTCACCCAGGAACAGGTGTGAGAACTGTGTAAGTTCCAAAGCTTGTGAATGTTTCTCATATTTACATTGTTTTACACAGATAAACTTAGAGAACATTCAAGGTTCCCTATTAAGACAGCACTCTGGTCTGTGTGCTAAAGTGCTCGGAGGAGGAAGGGAGAAAGGGCAGCATCCCTGGGTGTGCACTCACGAGGCGACAGCCCAACCAGCAGACAATGTTCTGATGGGGCGACTGGAGCCCAGAGTGGGGAAGGGGCTTGCCCAGTGTCACGTGGTGATGGGGCTCAAGGGGCTGCACCCCTGCCCCATGGCTATCCTCCTGTGGGCCGGCCAGTCAAAGGTGAGAAAGGGCTTTGGGGGGCACAGGTGGCCAAGTCAAGCCTCCCCGTCCCCCTCGTCCTCGCTGGTACAGCCCTCGGGCATCCCTGGCTTCAGAGACGCCCGGGTCTCCAAGTACTCCGCCTTGAGCTGCTCCAGCTCCCGCAGCTCGGCTTCCAGCCGCTCCCGGTGCACCGCCCGCAGCTGCTGCAGCTGCTTCATAGGAAAGGGGTTCATGTCGTTGAAGGCGATATTCATCAGTTTCCTGGTGGGGAAAGCACGGTCAGCCCAGGGCAGTGTCCCACGGTGCCTGTGCTCACCGTGCCTTCCCAGGCAGGCCTACATTCATCCTGCCCACGTGGCTAAGGCCCCGGCCCCTGCCCTGGGGAGCTCACCATCCAGGAAGGAAACAGGGAAGAAGACACTTTCCACCCAAAGTCATATGTACTGAGGCAGGAGGAAGCTCAGTGATATGGGAGCTTGAACCCACTAAGGAAAGGTTGGTCAGGGAAGGTTTCCTGGAGAAGGTGACATGAGTAGGTGTCGGTGGTGGGAGTGGCGGAGAGCAGGGGTGGGTTCTTACTGGCTGTTGCAAATGGTCTTGGTGAAGAAGCGCAGGTACTGGTAAATCTCCAGGCTGTCCTGCAGCCTCAGGATCTCCTCCTCGTTGTACTTGAAAATGGCCAAGGCGTAGCGGAACAGCACCTGGGGACAGGTCGGAGCTCAGGTGGGGCCTGGGGGGCCAGGGTAGGAAATCCCCAGAGGGAGGAGAACCAGGCAGTTTGGGGGTCCCTGGACAGGCTGCAGAGGTTGAAAGCTTGCAGGAGATGTGTGCAGGGAGGCCACTGGGAGGGGAGACTGGAAACCCCGGAGGGGAGGGCACAGCTTGGAATCTGGGGATTGGAGCTGAGTCCCAGCTCTACCCTGACTTGTCCTGGGGCCCTTGGTGAGCCCCTGCCTCCAGTGGGACCTAATGGGGGTAATACTGTGTCTTTACATGGGGCGCTGGGAGTAACTGATGGAATGACAAATCCAAGGGCTCTCTGTAAACTGTGCAGTGCAGTATGTTATCAGCCACCCTGTGGAAATGGCTGGCAGTGGGGGAGGACCTGGCCAGGGTTTCCTAGCAAGGTCAGGGCAGAGCTGGGACCAGACCCAAGTGCCAACCTCCCAATCCAGGGCTGGGTCCAAACAGGAGGGAGAGAAGGAGGGGACCAGGTGACTGGAGTGGCAACAGATGGAACAGGGATGTGCCTCCTGGGTCGTGCTCATGCTTCGTCTCCAGGGAAAGGAAACCCCCCCAACTTTAGGAAGCATCTTTGCAGGCAGAACCACTTCCTCTCCTGTGTGCAAAGCACTTTAGTTTACAAAGCCATGCTCCCAGCAGATGTCCTCAACAGCCCTGACAGGTGTCACTGCCCTCCCATTTTCCAGGGGGTAGAATGGGGACATGGAGGATGAAGGGTCTTGCCAAGGACCCCCCTGCTTACCCTGGGCAGTGCCCTACCTTGGTGCCCTCATACAGGAAGGCATCCCAAACCTGGAGGAGGATACTGCTGATGAGGCTGTCGGCAAAGACCACGAGGAACCAGTTGAAGGTGATAAAGGAGAGGTCCACATGGTGCTGCCCCAGGTGGGCCATCAGCCTGGGCAGCTTCTCTGAGAGGAGGTCCTGGAGCACCCGCTGGTCCACCTGGAAGCCGGCGAGAGGGCCTGTCAGCTGCTACCCAAGGGAAGGCTGCCTCCCTCCCTCTCCGGCCCTTCCACCCAGCCACACACAGTCCTGCAGCCTCGGCTTGGGTCCCGCCTTGCCCAGGGGCACAGCGCCAGCCCGGCTGGGAGAAGGCGCAGCAGCACATCTCTGTGGGCTGTTAAGCTCGTGGCCAGTGGAGTTCTGGCCCCTCTGCCCCTCTAAACCTCAGGCCAAGAAGGAGCTCAGGCTTGTGCCAGCTGACACTGTGGCTGCTTCTCTACACCCACTTTGAGCACGACGCACGAGATGCTCTGTGCATGTTTGGGGGGAGCCCCCGGGGTCAGGCATCGCAAGGTGCCAGGACCCCTCCGCGTGGTCACTGCCACGCCTCCATCCTTGTTTTACTCGACCCTGTTGATGACTCCCATCGCTGGCTCTAAGACACGGTTCGTTTGTGGTCGGCCTCTCATCTCCAAGACAGGCCCGCTAGAGTCTCCCGTTGCTTGTTTTCCTGCAGCCGCTGCTTTCTCAGCCCTCCCCTTCCACCCGAGTCACCTTCCAGGCATTAGCTGTCGGCCACGGCTATGCCCTCCCTTCCCTTCCTTCCTCTCCCAGAACCCCAGATCCACGGTGGAGGCCTAGCGTCCAGCTCAAAACCTAGGGTAATTCATTAACTCTAAGATGCCGCTGAGCCTTCCGAAAAATTTGATATGATGTGAGATTTCCTTCAAGATCATCAAAGTAGGAGTGGGTGGAGGCTTAGATGAAACAACACTGGCCTCCCACTGTTGACAATGACTGAAACTAGGTGATGGAAACATGGAGGTTCCTATACTGTTTTCTCAATTTTTTTGGACATTTGAAATTTACTAAAAATGAAATTTTCTAAAAAATGAAAACAGAAACAAAAAACCCCCACCATCACATACTGATTATACAACACACATCAACTTCAGGGATGTTAAAATGCGAAAATAAAATACTGACCATTTCCCAGCCTGCCTTGCAACTAGAGGCGCCATGTGATACGGCTCTACCCAGGAGGTGTGAGCAGGACTTGCTGGGTCGGGGAAAGCTGTTTGAAAGGAGGCCAGCTCCTGCCTTTCACCCTCTGCTTCTTCCAGCCTGGGCCTGGCCATGGTGCCAGAGGTGGTGCAGCCGTCCTGTGACCACAGACGATGATGAGCCGGAGGGTGAAAGCCACGTGCCGGGATGGCAGAGGGCTAGAAAGGGCCTTCGGCTTTGTCGTTACCTGACAAGAATCCCCGACTTACGCTGCTCTTAGACGAGCTTTCCTTCCATGCAGCCAAACACCTCCTTGCCTGATTCGCCACCTGTCCCCCGATAATCCTGGCTCTTGATCTCTAGCCCTAACGTTTCTTCTCCACGCCTGAGTGCCCACTGTCTCCTGAGCTTCCCACCCAGGTAGAGGCGCCTGAAGGAGGAACTGGTGTTGTACGACCATAGTAGGAAAGCAGAACAGGACGGGTGGTCACATAATGGCTTGGTAGGTTTGGGGTTGGGAAGTGACAAGTGCCCTTGAGGTGGTCTCTCTCCATAAAGCAGATGGTGCCGACGCAGCAAGAACAGGACGAGGGGTGAGGAGGGAGAGGCGGGCAGGTGGAGATGGGAGGTTTGAAATGGTTTTTCGTTTACACGTCTCAACAAACCCAGGAAGCAGGGTTCCCCCCACTCGAAAGCGGACAAGCCTGTGGTCAGAAAGGTGATGTCACCTGCCCAGGCCGCACAGCTGATTACTGGAGGGGTTGGCTCCGACTTAGTTCGCTGGGCTCCAGGGCTTGGCCTGTCCTGAGGTGCTGGAGGAGCCATGCTTCTCAGTAGGAGATGATGAGCATGTGTGAAGAATCATCACCACCTCCGTCCTCCCAGTCCCATCTCCCACTCCACCTGACCTTGATTTTGAAATTCTTTACTGGCAAGTAGCAAGTGACACTAGATTTTCTTCTCCTCCCCTCTCCAGAAAACAACAGTTTCTAAGAACATAAGGTCACCACTGGAATAACAACAGTCTATTGTGTGGGTGGGGTCCCCAAAATTCTAAAGGTCGTTAGCTCACCGGAACTTCCTAGCCATCCCAGTGAGAGGCTACTGGCCCATTCTGAGATTCCTAACTTTTCCTAGGTTCATCGGCTTGCAGGAACAACTCAGGGGCTGACCTGCATAGCCACTAAGACCTCTCCCAGCCCTGCTCACCTGGGATGCCGTCAGCGTCTTGCTGTAGTAATCAGCTGGCATGATGGCCTCCACGATGGCCACCAGGCACCAGAAAGCACTCTCCTCATCATCCAGGACCAGCAGAGCGATGGCCGCCAGCCTGCGTGGAAGGGAAGGAGGCCTGGAGTGACCTGCAGAGGTCAGGGCCAGACAGCTCGTGACCGGCGTGGCTCCGTGGGTCCTGGGGGCAGTCCTGCCCCGCCCCACCCACTCCCTGGCATTGTTGGTACCTGGGGTGAGACAAACATGCTTTTGGTAGGGGGCGGGGGAGGGTGCTACGTGGAGGATTTCCAGAGCAATGAGGATCATCTTAGAGAAGGAGCTTTGAAGTCTCATTGCCTGGTTGTGAATCTCGGTCCTGCCACTTCCTTGCTGGGTGACCCTGGGCAGATTACTTAACTTCTCTGAGCTTCAGCATCCTCCTAATAATCACAGGACGGTTATGAGGATGAAACACAGTTAATACAGTTAAATGCCCAGCACAGTGCCTGACACGTGGTGAGTGCTTTCTAAGTACCAATAAGCGCATCTTATTATCCACCGGCTTTGAGGCCTCTGTGAGTGCGGTAACCTTTCCGAGCTTTCCGCCTGTGAAGTGGGATTAATATCGACACTTGGAGTGAGAAGATGCGCCCTGTCTGGCATATACCAGGTGCTCAGTGGACAGAGTTCTTTTCTTCCTTTGCTTCCCCTTGCCCCTAAGGTTATCATGGGGCTCTAATGAAATCATGGGTAAGAAAGAAAAAATCTCAGCGCTGAGCAGGGAAGTCTGTCTGAAAGAAGTACTATTTCCTCTATTTCTCTGATCTTTCTTGATGCGTCTTTTCTGGGAACAATCCAAGAATACATTTTCCAAAATGTATTCGTCTGTCATGATGCTACGTGAACAGAAGGTCCCACAGACGAAGATGTTTAGGGAATGCTGTATTCTCTAGCTCCCTTTTAGAGGCCAATGATACACAGTATCTCAGCAAGGCCTCTGAGAAATCCTGCAGGGAAAAGAACATCGTGTGACCTTCTACCCAAGGCTGTCCGGTGGGGCAGTGGAGCCCCTTTTCTGCAGTGCACGCACTGAACACCCTTAGGGAGACCCCACGCTGTAGCGCCAGGAAGGCTCACACTCTTGACAGGCGTGCAGAGCACATTTCATTCTCCAGATGTTTATGCTTCTCCGGGATTTTACTGGATTGGATTCGTGCCTTCCAACCTCTTCCCAGGTTCATGTTTTTTTCAGAGAAACCAGGTCAATTCTCAAAAGAAAAAAAATCCGTTTTATCTCCCCAGCAGATTGAGAAGGAATTTCTCTCCATATTGGCTAAAATATTAGTACCAACTCTCATGAGTCTGAACTGAGCGGATGGAGAGCACAGTCTCAGGTCTCGTAGGGAACAGCAAGCTCTGCCCTCTCAGGGCTGGGGAAGGGTGGGGGGCAGGGTTCAGAGGTCACTGAGGTAAGGGATAGCCAAAGTATGCTACACTGGCCACCGCTCTCTGACTATGCCCAGGACAGACACGACTAGCTGATCATGGCACTCCTCCCCTGAGTCTGAGGCTGCCTCAGAGACTCTCACCAAGACAAGGCTCCGGCAAGCTGCATCCCACTGGTCTGGACAGAGTCATTGCAGACACAGTGAGGCTGAGGCCCAGGAAGCAAAAGTGACTTGCTCAGGGTCATTTAGTCGGTTGGTAGCAGAGTGGAAATAGAACGCAGGCCTCCCAAAGTCCACCCTGCTGTTCTCTCCACTTCCCCCCATTCTACTAGAGCCTTGGGATGTGCTTAGTCCAGGGGCTGGTTGCCAGCATTGGCTTAGGTTTCTGGGCCTTAAAAGGCCAGTGAGGAGAGGCTGCTGGTCCCAACTAGGGCCTATGAACTGCTCAGGGCTGTAGCCAGACTCCGACCGAAGGCATTTAAGGTCCAGTGGGTCTGCAAAGGGAATGTGACAATGAGGGAAAAACAACTTTTAAAGTACTCCACTTACATTTTAAGGGGAAATGGCTTTAAATTGCTTGCTCTAAATTAGTTCTAAATCATTACCACGATATCTATTACTCTCGAAATACGCAGGATTTGTTCCATGCAAGCAGGGTCTGTCCTCCAAACACGACACATGCAGTTCCCAAAGATACCACTAGATGGTGTCACTCAACAAGTGAAAGGGGCCGACAGGCTTGGGTTTAAGGGTCTTTGAAAGAATAAACAGCACCCTCTACATTTGAACAGGTTCTATTACAAATAACTTCCTACTTAAAGCAGTAACATGAATATTTTCCTAAATACCAATAACCAGTTTAAAAAAACACTGAGAAAAAGAAGTAAAGAAATACCCTGTTGGCGTCACCTCTCTCTCGGTCTCAGTTCCTCCTATGTACCCCTACCTCTTTCCTTCTGAGGCTTATGTTAAGAACCCCTTCTGGTATAGGAATTTCCTCCTGCCTCTTCAGCACAGATTAACTGTTCTGGGGTTTAACTCCGAATTCCCAGTAATTGAACACGTATATACTGGAAATTTAGGCAGGAAATAAAGTATCAAAAATATCCTTGGAGCCATTCCAGTTTGAGTAGGGACAGATTGAATATTTATTCTGTGTGGAATAAATGTCACAGACCATCTATTCTGAAAAGCGAGCAGAATGACTTATGTAAATTTTGCTTGAGCATATGTATGTTTAAATTGAGTCAAAACTTGCTTTGGGAAATATCTGAGACTGTGCAACCTCTCCTGAGATGACTGGGGGCATCCATGAGAGGCTCCCACAGCACTGGAGGGGGCAGCCCTACCCGGTCACCTTACCCCTATCTCCCGTCTCCTGCTATTGGACTACAAGGAGAAATGAATCCAGGTTGGGCCAATCAGATTCCTTCCTTTGGGAATTTAGACCTGGGACAAGAGGGCGTCAACAAAAGGGAAGACCTGCCAAAAGGCTCTGGACTCAGGGGCTGAGGTCTCCATTCTGACAGCCTCCGTGGGCCCCAAATGTCCAAGGGGTGATGAACAGAGAGGCTGGGCTGCCGAGAGAGAAGGGAGCAGGAATGTGGAACGCAGGCACCAGACCACACAGCCCCACAGAGGGCAGCAGAGCAGTACGGTCTCAGAGCTGGAATGCAGAGTGAGAAGTGAAGGGTCCCCCTGGGCTGTGCCTTCGCCTCAGCTTCCAATGGCCATGTGATCTCTAGTTCTATTTTCTTTTCCTGGCTTGGGCGAGGTTCCCCTGTAACACTTAATTCTCTTTTTCTTTCGACTCTGCTGAGTGAGTTTCATTTAAAGCAAGTTATCCCTGACCCAGATAGTTCCACGACTTGTGGGCTGGGCTGTGCACCACACAACTCCAGGGGATCCCTCACCGTGTTTCCTTTGGGAGTGGCACCTCCCTGAGCACAAATCAAAGGACAGAGCCTGGGATTAGGCGCCCTGAGCTCAGACCCACCTCTGTCCTGAACACGTCCTTTCATCTGCTTGTCCCCATCCTTACAGTGGGGTTTGCATCAAGCCTCCTGGGCTCACCTCTCCAG
Organism: Mormoops blainvillei; assembly: GCA_004026545.1. NCBI lineage: Eukaryota > Metazoa > Chordata > Mammalia > Chiroptera > Mormoopidae > Mormoops > Mormoops blainvillei. The sequence goes on along the minus strand of PVJD01014269.1, from coordinate 389 downwards.
ATCCTTGAGAGGCTCCAGAGACAGAGAGCTGCTCGGAAGGACAAAGGCTGTGTCCTCGCCTACCTGTTCAGGCCCTGGCAGTAGCCGATGGCGGGGTTCTGCCAGGAGAAGGCCAACAGCACCCGGCGGAGCTTGTCCGGCAGGCTGGAGGTGGGGCAGGTGAAGTGCTTGTTGTTGGGGAAGGTTCGGTTCAGGTCCAGCTCGATCTGGCGGGCGGCAGGGTGCTTGCAGGTCTGACTCCGGCTCAGCAGCTCCTGGTAGCGGCCAGGGACCTGCAGGTGCTGGAGGTGGCGGTGGACCAGCCACCTCCAGACACGAGGCCGATGCTCTTGGGACACGCCCATCCGCAGCAGCTGCTTGAGGTCCCTGGAGGGCGCAAGCTCATCCAG
>PVJD01014268.1:0-29896 GCA_004026545.1 Mormoops blainvillei | reverse complement strand
TTTCCAAACTTCATATCAGCTAAGATTCTGTTGGCTGTTCACTTTGTCCTTCAGAAGATCAGCTAAGGGTCCCAGTTGGGTGCATGAGCAAGTGGGCTCAGCTCCCACCTACTTCACCACCATCTCCCCTCCCTTCTCATTTCAGTTATTGTATTTTTCCATTATAAAACTTCCATGTCATTCTTCTTAACATCGTCTGTTTCTTTAATGAGACTTTCTATTCCTTTTCTTGGGCTTTTTACTTTTTCATTTATTTTAGAGTGTTTGTAACTGCTCCTTGAAGTTGTTTAGATGATAGTTGCTTTAAAATCTTTGTCAGATAATTTTAACATTTCTATCATTTTGCTCTTAACAACTACCATTTGTCTTTCTTCATTAAGTTTGCAATCTTTCTAATTCTTGGTATGACCAGTGATTTCTTTTGCATTGGAACCTGGTCAGTTTTGTATTATGAGACTCTAGATTTTATTTAAGTATTCTATTTTAGTTAACTTTTTCTAAAATCATTTTGGCAGGGAAATTACGACTATGGTCTCATTTGCCAGGTGAATGTAGAAGTGCAGGTTTCCCACTCAGCCTCCATTGGCACCTAAAGGACAGGATCTTCTTTGCTGTTGAGTAGAGGTGAAAGTTTTGGCTTTACACATGGTTTTCACCAATACTGTGGTTGAAATGGCCTTGTAAGCACTGGAAAATGATGAAATCTTGACTTTATACTAGTCGTCTTATGACATTAACCCAGTAGGGAGGGAGGCCCCTCATAACTTCCAAGTGGAGGTAGAAGTATAAACTCCTCATGTGGTCTCCAATGACATTGTGGGGACAGGAAAATCATTACTGGCAAGCAGGGATGAAATTTTTGGCTCCCTACTTGGCTTTCTCTGACACCAGCCTGATGGGGGTGTTGTGGTGCATTGTTGTAGCCTTCCAAGAATGGAAGTCCAGGTTTCCTATTTAGCTTTTGTTGGTGTGCGTGGTAATGGGGTCTCTTTTTTTTTTTTTCTGTTATATTTGGCTGGAGTAAAGTGATTACCGATTAATTTTTTTTCCTTACTAGGTTGCTCTTTCTTGGTCTTTTGGCAAGGAAGAGAAAGTTTGCCGGGTTTTGTGAAAGTGTATCAGCTCCTTCAGGTCTATGCCCAGGATATCTGAGGCAAGGAGAACATCCAAGGAACTAGTACCGTGTTATTGTTCCTTGCATCCCAAGGTACCTACTACCTGTCTGCTTTCTTCTTTCTATATTTCAGAGTCTACTTATAATTGTTTTTCATACAGTGTTCAGGTGTCTAGGGCTTTAGTTGTACTTAGCGAGAGGAATGGGGAAAAGTACATTTACTCTGTCTTCCTGGAAGCAGAAGCCCAAAGTTATACTTTAAAAAAATTCCTTGTGAAAAGATATTCTTACTTCTCTGGCATCTGGCTTTCAAATTATCTCCCATGGTACTGTCTCGAATTTTTGTTACATTGCCTGAAGTTTTACTGATTAGAGTATCATTGGGGTTAATCAGGTTCTTCTGAAAAAAATTAGACATTTTTTCCATACCACATTGAATAGAAGTTTTTATGGAGGAAACAATAGAGAAGAAGAACTACATTTATTTTTGTAGAATGGAGCAGCAATCCAAGGAGGGGAGTTTGGTAAAGTTTTGTAGTGGGTTCACTGTGACAAAAAACCATCTGCATGTATTCTCCACATTCTGATTAAATTCCCAAGCTTTCCTAAATATGCAATTCTCTCTTTAACTGCAGAGTATTGGCCTAATGAAGTTCCAGATATAAAATTTGTTGTTTGAATTCATGATATTAATATCATGGGGCAGCACTGACATTTAATATCATATTCATACACTAGAATTTAACAGTGTTTTTTTCTATGTAGAAAACTACAAAAGTCCACCAACCATGGAATTCACAGGTCTTTACATTTATTATTAAGTATTATTATACATAATTCCATAAGGGAAAAAGACTATAAAATATGCTTAATAATATTACTATACTTTAAAAAGCTGTTTAAAAATATATATTCCAAAGTTCTCTAAGTATTTGGCTTAGAGGGTAAAGGAGTTATCTGTTAGGGTGAACCATAAGAAACTATAGTTTTTGTAAGTTAAAAAGGTAAAAGCTCAGCAATTCAAAGGGAATTTATAGAAAAAAATCACATTTCTAGTGAGGGGGAAAAACTTTATCATGGAAATGTACACTTGGTCTTGCCAAGATTTCTCTCTTACAATTAAAAAAAAACACCTTAATTCAGTTTCCAAAAAAACTCCAGAAAATTAAAATTATACAATGATAGTTATAGTTGCTAATGCCGCTGAAAGAGAAACTATTAGTCAAATTTGGTGATTTAAAGACTTTCAAAAGTTTACATATAAAAATTCCAAAAAAAGGCACAATATAGGTTAAAAGCAGGATAATCATTTATAAAAGCCTTGAAAATAAGGCTAATTCATTTGTTTTATTAACACCATTAAATAGGCACCTATTCCAAGTTTCAGCTTTGGCCTCCTAAATGGAATTATGTTTCAAATGAATTTTCAACATAACACTAATCATAGCAATGTTATTACCTAAGCTTCTTAGCCTCAGCACTGCTAAAAGGGCAACTAAAATTTCCTCCCCACTTATATTCCATCATTACCCAAAATACTGTATGGGATTGAAATTATAATTCTCATTTTATTGGAGAAGAAACGGGAGCATAAAGTTTAGGTGACTTGCCTGAGATTTCATAGATAATAGATGGAAGGGTACAGATTCAAACCCAGATCTGTCTGGTGCCCAAGCCCAGTTCTTAACAATGGTATATCCACTCTTCCATGTCTTTTATCCAATAGAATGTGAGCTATTTCCCTGACAGGTCTTGCATTCATGGCGATGGTCTCCCAAGGCAGGGTGATAGGTTTTGTAGGGTCAGCCTAGGAACTACTCAAATATAGACCTTACTGTCTTTGTGAAAAAACACATTCTAGATCCACACAACTGACTATGAATGAACCTTTAAAACACAACCCATTTATAATGGAGCAATTTGTATTTTTCATCCAAACATAAGTGCTTCTCTCTTTCTTTTTCTTTTCTCCAGGCTGCATTTCCCTGCAACCTAAAGAGACAATCAAGTTAGCAATCTTTTTATTTCTCTTTCAGGTAATGACCCCGTATTTTCCTTGAGGCTTATCCAAGCTCTTAGGACTATTGCAATTGTTTTAAAGACATTTCCTTTAATCAAGAAACAGTTTTGTCTATATTCTGCCATGCAACCTAATGATGGCAGTTTAACTGATTCAATAATCACAATAGAAGGGACCTCAGGGGGCCATTTAAATTTGGCCTGTGCTGAGGTGGTGGAGGCCTCATTAGAACTAGACCATAAGAAATTGTGTTTTTCATTTTCAAAGACAAAAGTACACTTTGCTCCCTTGATCTTATATGCAAGAGCCTTCCAGCACTTGTACACTCCTGGGGATTGGGAAGCCAGACAATTGCAGTGTAATTGGGCAAGGGAACAAAAATCTATCAAAATCTGATGGGCTGTATTTTTATTCCAGTTATGACAAAACTCCAATAATATTGAAGCTGTATCAATATTGAAGCTGTGTCAAATGGGCTATATAAATGCAAATCCAAGGGCTTTCATTCTGCGAGCATAGGTCAATCTCTAAGGTGCAGCACAGACACACAGAGGCCAACATCGATAACAACACTAAGGTTTACGTGAGACAGAATCCAGGCTCTATGGTTTTACTTCATATCTAGATAATGTCATATGGTCCCACATGCCCTGAATACTGTTGTGGAGTTCTTACTGATAGTTTTACAGTAATGAAAAATAACTAAAATTGTTACTAACCTGTTGGACCTTGATAATATTTAGCTAAGTGAAATAAGTCAGTAAGAAAAAGATAAGAACCATATGACTTCATTCATATGTGGGGTATGAAACTGAAACTCAGAGAAAACAGTATGGTGGTTACCAGAGGGAATGATATGGGAGGTAGTAAAGGGTAAAGGGGGCCAAATATATGGTGAGAGAAGATAATTTTATTTTGAGTGGTGGGCACAAAATGCAATATATGGATCATGTATCATAGAAATCTACACATCAGTATGGTCAAATAATATTTGACAAAGAGGGCAGGAACATAAAATTGAATAAAAATAGTCTTTTCAATAAATGGTGTCAGAATATCTGGACAAGTATATGCAAGAAAATGAAACTCGACAACAAACTTACACCATACACCAAAATAAACTCAAGATGAATCAAAGACTTAACTATAAGACATGATACCATAAAAGTCCTAGAGGAGAACATAGGTAAGAAAATTTCAGATATCACACACAGCAATATTTTCACTGATACCTCCCCTGGGGCAAGAGGTATAAAAGGAAAGAATAAACTAATGGGACTACATCAAATTAAAAAGCTATTGCATGGCTCAAAAAATCAGCAAAATGAAAAGGGGACCAACCATATGGAGAAATATAATTGCCAATGATACTTCAGACAAAGGTTTGAACTCCAAAATAGGTAAAGAACTCACACAACTCCACACCAGGAAGACAAGCAATCTAATTAAAAAAATGGGCAAAGGACCTGAACAGACACTTCTCCAAGGAGGACATACAGAGGGCCCATGTAAGGATGCTCAGCATCAGTAGCCATCAGAGAGATGCAAATTAAAACCACAAGGAGATACAAGTTCACACCAGTCAGAATGGCCATCACAAACCAATCAATAAATAGCAAGTACTGGCAACATTGTGGAGAAAAGGGAACCTTAGTGCACTATTGGTAGGAATGCAGACTGCTGCAGCCACTGTGGAAAACAGCATGGAATTTCCTCAAAAAGCTAAAAATGGAACTGCCTTTAGATCCAGCAATCCCACTACTGGGATTTACCCTAAGAATCCTGAAACACCAATACAAAAGAACCTATGCACCCCAATGTTCACAGCAGCACAATTTACAATAGCCTAGTTCTGGAAACAGCCTAAGTGCCCATCAGTAAATGAGTGGATCAAAAAACTGCAGTACATTTACACAATGGAATACTACACAGCATAAAGAAAGAAGGAACTCCTACCCTTCGTGACAGCATAGATTTAACTGGGGAGTGTTTTGTTAAGTGAGATAAGCCAGGTGGTAAAAGACAAATATCAGGTGATCTCACCTATAAGTGAAACCTAATCCACAAAACAAATGAATGAGCAAAATAGAACCAAAGATTTGGAAATAAAGAACAAACTGACAGTGACCAGAATGGAGAGGGGAGAGCAGTTATCGGGGAAAGATTTGGAAGGGGTAAGTCAAGGAAGAATAAAGGACTCATGGGCACCGACAATGGGGTGGGGACTGACTGTGGGAGTGGGTGGGATGGGGCAGGGGAGAGCAACAGGGAAAAAGATGGGACAACTATAACTGAAAAACAATTAAAAAAAGAAATGTACACTTGAAGCCTATGTAAAATTATTAACCCATGTCACCCCAATAAAGTTAATAAAAAACTAAAATTGCTACTAACCTGTTTTCTTTTAGAGAAAGTTGGAAGAACTCAGAGAAAGATGGAGAAGTGTGGAGAACAGAGAATGAATCTAGAGGGGCAAATATAATTTCCAGCACAAACAATATTTTTCTGATCATTTTGGTCATATAGGCTCATTGTAAAATAAAATTTAAGTATTATGAGGAGGAAGAAATCAAACACATATGCAATACACCATTAATATTTTAGTTACCTTTCTTTCATGAATCTCTGCCTCCTTTCACACATACACACAATAAATATATGTTTGTATATATTTTATATAACTATAAATATTTATCTCTTTATATAAATGTATATCTATATTCATATAATCATATACAAACATGCATACACATGCAAAGTTTTCTTGGCTATTATTTTTGTGAAATGGAGTCATACACATAGAGTTCTGCATCTTGCTTTTCCCACCCTTCCATGGGATTGTGGAAGTCTCTCCAAGTCCACTAATATAACTCATCCCCTCTCTCTCTCTATCTTTCTCTCTTTCTCTCTCTCTCTCTCATGTGTGCATAATATTTCATTGTGTATGTATATGTACCTAAATTTATTCTATCATTTCCTTATTTATAGATATCAATTTGTTTTTTAAAATGTCACTGGCAACAGCATCCTGTGCATGTATCATTATGTATTGGTGCTTTATATTTATATTATCTTTTCTGAGTAGAATTATTTAGTAGAAAGGTACATACATTTCAAATTTTATAGCCACTGCCAGATTGTCTTATTAGAAGGCCTTAATGATTTATTTTTCAACTAATACGTATAAGAGAATTGATGTTTTCACACTTTAAATTGTTACCAGGTTGATGAACAAAATGTGCTATGTTAGTGTTACATTATTTCTCATTTCTCTGACTACTAGTGAGTTTGAACATCATTCCATGTTTGTTGGTCCTTCATATTTGCTCTTCTTTAAACTATTCCTATATTTTGCCTGTGTTTTATGAAATTGTTTATCTTGTTTTTTTCCATTTTCTAGAACTCCCTATAAATGATGTTGTGAACTTATTTGTTATTCTTGTTGCAGATATTTGTCAACTCCATAATTTGCCTACAATATGTACTTCTACATTGGTTTAAGTTTTTGTGTTGACACTCTTAGTTTGGTATTAGCTTTATATTTTTACTCTTTGCATTTTATAACATGTTTGCAGGTTGTTTTTCTTTAAGGAAACATTCTGATTGACTTACATTAGGATTTTCTGATCCAGAGGAATCTTTCTCTAAAAGCATACATTTTCTGAAGCCTTCTAAATCCCTCTTGCTTTGCAATCTGATTCACTGCATTAGTTGAGTATGTGTTTGGCTAAATATAAGACACAAAATAAAGGGGATTAAGCTGGAGAGTTTAGTTCACTCATACATAAAAATCTGATCTGTCTTGGTAACCTTGCTCTGGTGGTTCTGGCCAGTGCCCAAGTTCCTCCCTTCTTTTTGAGTAGCTTTCTCAGTGATACTATCGTCATGCTCATGACCATGCCTCAATCCTGTCATCAGGAAGGAGAAAAAGAAGGGAAGAGGCACTTCTTTTCTTTAAGGGTATGAATTAGAAGTTGCAAAAATCACTTCTGTTCAGGTCTAATGAGCCAGAACCTTATCATATAGCCTTACTTAGCTGTAAGATAGGCTAGGAAATGTAGTGTTTATGCTGATTGGGCATGTACCTAGGCAAAAATTTGAGATTTTGCTACTATAGGAGCCAGGATGAACTAGCAGTGTCTGCACATTCATCAAGCCCTACATTAAAATACCTGAGCATCTAAAAATCTAAGAGAGAAGCACTCCTGACCATGATTCTCTACTACTTTCTTGCTTCCTCTATTATCTATTGTAGCTCTCCCCTTCTCTTTTGCAAAATTGATAACTGGGAATCTTAGGGAAAATATAGAGGGATTATGGAAGCAAATGTGGTTATTTAATCAATCTTATGTGGGATATAAAACTGAAAGCAACAAATGGATAAACAAAAAGTCATAGACACAGACAACAGTATGATGGTTACTGGAGGAAGGCAGTGAGGGGGGAATAAAGGTTAAAGAAGTCCAAATATGTGGTGATGTAAGAAGATTTGATTTTGGGTAGTGGGGACACAATGCAATATGCAGATGATGTATTATAGAATAGAATAGGGCACACTTGAAACCTATATAATCTAATTAACCAATGTTACCTCTATAAATTAAAGAAAAAACCTTTATTACAGAAACTCTTGAAAATATATAGAAGTGTGTTAAATAGTATTATAAAATGAAACCCCCCCACACCTATCATCCAGCTTCAACAATTATCAACTCACATCCAATCTTGTTTGACTTACAACTTATTCACTCACTTTGAGAGTATTTGAAGCAGATACAATGCATTATATCATTTCATATAAATACAGTAGTTTTTAAAAGATTTCTTCAGAATCTCACCTAACATTTTTATTGAAGTAATTTTGGTTAATAATATTACATAAGTTTCAAGTGCACAGCACTGTAATTCTATATCTGTATACACTATAGTGTGCTTACCCCCAAGTCTGGTTTCTAGCCAACACCATATATTTGACATTCTTACCCTCTTCATCCTCCCTCTAACTCCCCTTTCCCTCTGGTAATCACCAATCTTTTCTCCATATTGATGAGTTTATTTCTGTTTTGTTTGTTCATTTCCTTCCTTTTGTTTTATATTCCACATCTTAGTTAAATTTATACTATTTTTGTCTTTTTCTGTCTTATTTCACTTAGCATAATACCGTAAAGATCCATCTATGTTTTCACAAATGGCAGTATCTCATCTTTTTATGGCTAAGTAGTAAATGCAGTAATTTTAAATCTTGTTTTTCTTCAAAGACAGCTTACATATTAATTAGAATGAAGAAAGTTAAAAGACCAGGAAATGTAGTTATCAAGGATAAGCATAGACTCTCATCCACCTATAGAAATCAATTCACTTAAGCAAATTTTAATTAAACCCTTATTCTTCACATGGCTGGCTCCTGCTCATTTTTTAAGTCTTAGGTAAATGTTACCCTTTCTTATTCCCTTTCATAGAACATTATTATTTTCCCTTGTAGCACTTATCACAGTTTATCATTACTTTATTTGTGTGTCTCTTCCATTATAATGTAAGCTCCATGAGGATAGGAAGTAGCACAATGGTTGGCACACAGTAGAGCTTCAATACATACTTATTTAAAGAATAAGAACCATGGCTGATGTGGCTCAGTTGGTTGGAATTTCGTCCCATAAACTGAAAGATTGCAGGTTCAATTCCTGGTCAGGGCACATGTCTGGGTTGTGGGTTCAGTCCCTGGTGGGGGCATATATGAGAGACAACTGATCAAAGTTTCTCTCTCATATTGATCTCTGTCTCCCCCCTCCCTTTCTCTGCCTAAAATAATAAGCATGTCCTTGGGTGAGGACAAAAGGGAAAAGAGCCCTGGTTGGTGTGGCTCAGTGAATTGAGTGGTGGCCTGTGAACCAAAGGGTTGCTGGTTGGATTCCCAGTCAGAGCACATATCTGGGTTGCGGGCCAGGTCCCCAGTGGGAGGCATGAGAAGGGCAACCAAATGTTGATGTTTCTCTCCCTCTCTTCCCCTCTCTCTAAAAAATAAACAAAATATTTTTTTAAAAAAGAAGGAGAAGAAAAAAAGTAAACACCGGGCTCCTCATTAGTTATAGGATGGAATGAGACTACAGAGGTTACTATAATATGGACCGTGCGTGCTATGGACTACCAGCTCAGTAAAAAAAGGTGGCCATACAAGCAACTCTAGCACTCATTTATTCATATATTAAATGAATTTTTACTGTTCATATATTATGGGTAAGAGCCTGTGCTAGAAAGTTAGACTGTGATATTTCTAAAACATACAGAGATGGGGTGATGGAGAGGGGAGTTGCATTTGGGAAAGGCAGGATTCAAGCAGGACTTTGAAGAATAAGTAAGAAGGACAGCAACATGGGGAAAGGCAGAGAGGATTAAAAGAACAAAGGCCAAGAGGTTGAAAAGATTAGGACATATTCAGAGTCTGATGACATGCAATCATTGGTGTCAACCTATGCTTTTTATATCCCCATTTTAAAAAGATAGATAATGGAAAGTCATACTGAGATTGCTACCCTGGGATACAACTTTTTAAAACGGAGACTTCGGAAATGAAGAAAGTTTAACTTACTGAGTGTGATCTCTTCATTCTCTCATAAACATCTGCTTCTTTATTTGGATAATGATCTTACTGATAATAACATAATACTTCATGGAACAGTCATGGGAAATTAAGGTGTCTGTGGCCTTCACTAGGATTTGGGTCCTCGGCTAAGTACAAAAGCTAATTCTGTTCCCATGTGTGGTGGATTAAACATGGCCAAAAAGTCTTTACTGTATCTCCAATCAAATGACAGAGTCTAATTCTCCTTCCCTTGAATCTAGCCTTGTTCCAGTACCTTGCTGGGCCAATTGAATATGGTAGAACTAACAAACTGGGATGTCTGTGGCCAAGTTATAATAAGCCTTACAGCTTTCACATGAACTTCTTGGAACCCAGCACTCTGCTGTAAAGAAACCCAAAAAAGTCTGTGGAATTGCCTATGTATGAGTAAAAGAACCAAGGTGCCATGTTACCAACCCTATCTGAGCTCACTTATACCACGGAACCTGGAGCCCAAGCTCATGGCAATGGTTTCACAGCTGCAGGGCCTGCTTGGCCTGTGGGCAGAGATGGAGCTCAAGTGCTGCAGCTCCAAATGCTAGTCGGAGTGGATCCCTGAGCTCATCAAGCAGCTGTCTGGCAAACTCCTCACCAATGATGGCATGGCAGAATTCCTCAGAGAGTGAAGCAGAGCAGTACCTGAAGGAACACCATCTGCTGCAGGAGGTCAATCCCCCAGGCTCCATGTCCCAGCTAATTGAGGTCCGAAAGCATCTTACCACCTCCCTAGACCAAGGGAACCTCATGTCAGAATTCCTATAAAAAATCCAATCTGATCATGGTTAAGTTGAACTATGTGAATGGAGATTATAAAGAAGCTCTCAATTTTTATGTGCAATTGGGTTTTGATGACTTGACACTTCCTTGCAAGGGATGCAGGAGGTTCTGCAGAGAAAAGTGCTTCTTGCATTTCAGAGGTCCCACAGTTAGTCACCTGCAGATCATTAAGCAGCTTTCTACCTGACTTTGTAGCTCACTATCTCCAAACAGATAACAGAGGATCTGGGGTATATCCACCAAGCTCTTCAGTTTATAGTCAATGATGTCAACTCTCTGCATCTCCTTGCCCTCTTGTTGTCAGCACAGAAACAATACCATGATACTCTGAATATCATTGATATTGCCCTGAGTGAATATCCAGAAAATTTTGTATTACTATTTTCTAAAGTGAAGTTGGAGTCACTCTGACAGGCCGTGATGAGGTGCTCCTCACCTATAAGCACATGTTACAAATGTGGAAATCCTACTACAACCTAACCAATCCCAGTAGTTCTGGATGAGGAAACAGCCTCTTAGATAGAACCATTGCAGACAGATGACAGATTAATACAATTACTCTGTCAGACTTCAGTGACCCGATGACAGACTCGGCCAATGCCATATCAGTGGTGGTCTCAAAAGTGGAGGAGGCACTGTCAGAAGTGGCCTATCTGCATAGCAGCACGCCCAAGCAGGGCCAACTACAACTTTGAATGACTTTAGCACAGATCTGGCTCCATGCTACCAAAGTCAACAGTGGCATTAGAAAGCCTGCAGAAGCCACAGCCTGTACCCAGGAAGCTGACAACTTCTTCCCAATGTCCCACAATGTCCTGTACATACATGACCAGGTTGCCAAGCTCTGAGGAAACATTGATGAAGCTCGGTGGTAGTATGAAGAAGCCTTATCCACTAGCCCCACCCACATGAAGAGCATGCAGTGACTGGCCCTGATCCTTCATCAGCTGGGCCATTACAGCATAGTGGAGAAGATTCTTCAGGATGTGGTGCAGGTGAACTCAATGGCCCACGAGAGCTGGAATGAACTGGGTGTGGTCCTTCAAGCTTAGGGCAATGACAAGGCAGCCACTGAGTACTTCTGATAGCCTTGGAGCTAGAGGCCAGCAACCTTGTGGTGCCCTTCACCATTATCCCCCATGTTATCTGAGCAGGTACCTGCCAGCCTCACTGCCACTCAGGCCAAGGAAGCCCCTCCTGGGGTGCCCTGTGAGTGGATAAGTCTGCCACAATGAGACCCTGGATGAATATGCAATTGACCACAGTGAACTAACCAAACAAACCCTGAATTATCACCCTCCCCATGTTCATTTCTATGTTTTCACCAGCTCAATCATAGTTTTGAATCTACCGACATTGTTCAAAATGGATTATGAGCCGTATTTTGTTAGTTGACATCTGAGTTTTAAGTAACATGATTACGCAATTAATCACCAAATGTAGAAGAATATATTCAAAGTTAAAATTCAGTGGCAGAACAGATTATTTTTATCAGAGCTGTAAAGAAAGCTGCCCTCTCCTCCTTACCACTCCTGGCCTACCCTTGGCCCAGAATCCAAATATGAATCTTCTTTTTCCCATCTCAGTAGTAATCAAGGCAGGACACAAGCTGAAAATTTCTTGGTTTTGTTGTCAATAATTGTACCATGTGGTGAATTACTGTCCTCACTTACAACAAAGCCTGAGTTCAAGAATATTTATATTTTACATATATATATATATATATATATATATATATATATATATCTGTTAAGAGAGAAGGAAATATGAGTTATTTAACTTTTTAATGTGAATTCAGAATTTATTTACCAAAGGAAAAAATGTACAAAGAAGCTTCAAATGGAATATTTACTGACATTTCTTATACATGACAAACACTTGGCTAAATAAGAAGATGATCTTAACAATAAAATAATTTTTAAATGGAAAAAAAAAGAAATAATGTGGGAGAGTGAGGTGGATATGGGTATACATAAAACAAGATTGGCCAGTTGATAATGGTTAAAGCTGATAACAGGTACATAGAAGTTCATTTTTATCATTCTAATTTTACAAATATAAGTATATGTGTATTTATATATGTATACATGTATTTAAAATTCTTAATAATAAAAAGGATAGGAGGAGTGTCATATGAGTTGACCAGAATAACATATATTTCTATATAGCTTGTTGGACCAAGTCAATCAGGATTTCCAATTTCCTGTCTCCAATACAAGCCTGGACTTGTTTGCAGAACTTATTAAATACAAGAGTAACATCAAAGTAAGGAAAACAACAACACTTAAAAAAATAAGGAAGAAGAGGCAAATACCAGAAGGATGGGGAATGAAAACTTCAAACTAAAAGTCTCCAAGATCTGCCTCAAAAGGGGAAAAAGCACCCTCAAGAGCCTATGGATAAAGTACCCAGAGTTGTCTGTTCTAACAGCTGATGCCAATGGGGAGGAGAGCTTCATTATCTAGTGCAATTTTAAACACTCAGGTACATATCAGTAGATGTTAAAAAAACATTTGATAAAATCCAGCACCAATTTATGACAAAAACTCTTAGCAAAGTGGGAATAGAGGGAGCATACCTCAACGTAGTAAAAGCCATGTATGTGAAACCTATAGCCAACATTATACTCAATGGGCAAAACCTAAAAGCTTTCCCACTAAGATTGGGAACAAGTCAAGGGTGTCTGCTTTCACCACTTTTATTCAACATAGTACTGGCAGTTCTAGCCACAGCAGTCAGATGAGAAAAAAGAAATAAAATGCATCCAAATTGGAAAGGAGGAATTAAAGCTGTAATTGTTTACAGATGACATGATAGTTTACATAGAAAGCCATATAGACTCCACCAAAAACCTGTCCAACCTAATAAATGAATTTGGCAAAACAGTGGGGTACAATGTACATATTCAGAAATCAATGGCATTTTTTGTACACCAACAATGAAATATCAGAAAGAGAAACTAGGGAAAAATTCCATTTACTCTAGCAACAACAAAAATAAAGTACCTAGGAATAAATTTAACCAAGGAGGTAAAAGACCTGTACTCGGAAAACTATAGAACACTGAAGAAACAAATTAAGGAAGATATAAATAAATGGAAGCATATACCATGTTTATGGATGGAAGAATTAACACTATTAAAATATCCATACTACCCGAAGCAATCTATACATTCAACACAATTCCTATTAAAATAGCAATGCCATATTTCACAGATCTAGAACAAATATTTCAAAAATTTATATGAAAAAAAGAGCCTGAATAGCTTCAGCAATCTTGAGACAGAAGAACAAAGTAGGAGAGATCACAATACCCAATATCAAACTATACTACAAGGCCACTGTAATCAAAATAGTTTGGTGCTGGCATAAGAACAGACACATAGATAAATGGAACAGAATAGAGAGCCCAGAAATAAGTAATTATATATATAGTGTGTATATATATATATACACACACACACTAATGTTGTTGAAAGCTAGGGTTCTCATTGTGGGAGAATAAAAATACATCTTTGGAATGAGGGAAGAAGATGCAAAACCCTAAAAGTAGTAAAACCCCAGTAGCAATGAACACAGCTACTGCCAAGCACTTGGTTTCTAAATACCATTTTTCAATAAAAGCAACCAGAACCTTTTGAAGAAATGGCTGGTTCTAGGGCTAGGGAAATTGGAAATATTTTGTGTCAAAAAGTAAGACAGTGGTCAAACACTGATGGAACATGTCAAAGGATGGAAGAGCTGGCTTGAATTTTTTTTACAACCAAATTAGGAACAATTTTACCATCAACATGCATCTTGAAAGTAATAGATTTAACATATTGAATAGAATAGAGTCCACCAGTACAAAATGGTACTGAAAACCAAAAACAGAAAAAATAATCAATACATTAACAAAGAAAAAAAGAAAGGAAATCTCTTCTTTATAATACTCATAGAATGCTCACTAATCAATGTAGTGGGAATAATAGAATTTGAAATCAAAATTTTGCAATTAACATAGTAATAATTGATTTAGGCAAGAAACTAATCATTGGGTGCAAGTTTTTTGCAGAGAATGTATTTCCCCACAGATTACTTATTAATTATAAAGGGAAAATTATGTTGGAGAAAACTGGTAACCACATTAATTAAAGTGAACAGTCAAATGAACTGACATCATGTACCTACTGCTATGAAGCACTGAGAAGTGATTTCTGAGAAGGGTGCAGCATCACTTCTGAGGTATTCCTGACTAAAATGTATCACCTGAATACAATCTTAAGGAATCATCAGACAAAAGCAAACTGATGGCCATTCTACAATGTAACTTGCCTGTACTCTTCAAAAATGACTATGTGATGAAACAAAAAAAGGTGAAGGAAAGGTTCCAGGAAGTTATATACAGGACAATTAAATGCAGTGCATAATCTAGATTGGACCCTGGATTAGAAAATTAGTTGCTACAAAGAACTTAATTGGAATAGTTGGCAAAAACAGAATTTGGAATATATGTTAGGTAATAGAATTTTATCAATACTAAAGGTCTTGAATTTGACATTTTATCATTGCTGTGTAGGAAATATCCTTATTTTTCATAGGCATACAATGAGTTTTTTGGTGGTGAAGGGTTATTAATTGCTGTGATTTACTCTCTCCATGCTTAAGGCAAAACATAATACATGAATATATCCATGAAGATATAAAGAAATGTGGAAAAATATTTCCAAATTATTTTAAAAGACTACTGTTTACCACTGTGTGGTAATAAATTTGATGATATAGATGTGAGTGTCCAGGAAAATACATTTCCAATTTATTCCTGGAGGGCTTTAAAATATAAATAGCTTTAATATCATAGGAAATATTTAGAAAATACACACTAGAGGGGACCCCAAAACCCTAGAATTTATTTATAAAAAATTGACAAAAATTGAGTGCTTATTCTTACATGTTTAACTTCAGTCACCTTCAAAGTACTCTCCATTTGATGTAATTTACCTATCAAGATATTTTTTTCCACTACTCAAGACGGTTTTTGAACTTGTCAATGTTGATGTCTTTTAGTGCTTCTGCCATTTTTTGTTTTACCTCTTCCACATTGGAAAAATGTTTCCCTTTGAGGACTTTTTTCATCTGGGGAAACCAAAACAAGTCATGGGGGCAAGATCGGGTGAATAAGGAGGGTGGGGAAAGGGGGTCATGCCGTTTTTGGTCAAAAACTGCTAAACACTCAGAGGTGTGGGCAGGTGTGCTCATAGACCACCCATCATGAAATGGGCAAACACATCAAAAGAGTCTTTTAAATAATTCACTGAAGCTGAATGCAGCGTCTCACAAGAATGTCAGCTGGCACCCTGATACAGATGTGTTCCTAGAACACTCACCTATCTGGGAAAGCCTGTACCACAAGGGGCCCACCCTCCAGAAGACAATTCCATTTTTCTGGGGGGATCCCCTCTCATAATTCCTATTTTATATAAACTGTTCTCAGCCATAGAGAACAAGAGGAAACACATGCAGGTCTAATGCCAAGGAAAGAGACCTACACAAATCTCCACTTCATGTGTTTGCACTGCCCTGTCACTTTAATAAACAGTCAGAATAATATAACAGACAGACTGCCAGACTGGGAGTCAATGGACCAGGTTATAGTGCTACCTCTGCCTCTCAGTGCAGTGAGAATTTGGGCAAGTCATTATAACTTCTTTGGGCTTCCATTTCTTCTGGCAAAATGCTAGACCCTATAAAATGAGACTAGTGATGTTTGCTTTTACTTCCTCACAGATCTATTGTGAGAATCAAATAAGCTAAGATTGTAGGTAATAAAAAATCCTGGATACATATAAGAAGTGCTAGACAAGAATTCAGGGTACTCCATGTGCATATTGGGATTTGACCTGTATTTATAATTCCTTTTCAACAAATGTCTTCTGCCCTGGCTAGTGTGGCTCAGTGGATTGAGTGCTGGCCTGCGAACCAAAGGGTCATTGGTTTGATTCCCAGTCAGGGTACATGGCTGGGTTGTGGGCCAGGACCCCAGTAGGGTATGCATGAGAGGCAACCACACATTAATGTTTCGCTCCTTCTCTTCCTCCCTTCCCCTCTCCCTAAAAATAAATAAATAAAATCTAAAAAATAACCTGTCGTTAACAACTGTCTTCTGTTAAAAATAATTGCATTTAGTCTCAGTTGTGAATTTGAAAAAAGGCCAATGGTGGAATTTCCTAAACTTTTGTGTTTGATAGTCTCTTTTCCTTGAAACAGTTTACATAACCAAGGAATTGTCTGTTTCGTCATATGGATGTATAAATATACAGTTACTCCTTAGCTTTAGTGACAGTTCCAAAAAGCTCTCCTGGCCCTCCAGGACGAGGACAGAGGTCCCTACCCCATAGCATTTTGTACTTGTCTTATTACCCATATCCTCCCTACTGGGTATAAGCTCTAAGAGGGCAAAAACTAGATCTGCCTTGCTCATCTTCATAGCCTCAGTGTATACATAATAGGCACTCAATAAATACTTGTTGAAAGCTCTTATCAAAAAGATAAATGAATAAAAATCCTTGCTGAGAGAACTGTCTGCTTTCAATAAATATTTTTGAGCACATACGATGTGCAGATCCCTGTGCTGAACAATGTGGGTGCAATAGAGATTATCCCAGGTCTTCCACTTTCTGGCAACTACACAGCTCTCAGGCTGAGTCATTCTCCTCTCTGGATGTGGGAAGTGATCGTTTGCAGAGTCACTCTGCCACCTTTTGGCTGTACCTAGGAATTGCACCTTTCATAGCATCACTGGCATCCTGGAAGTACAACTCTAAACTTGCTCTGCAGCCCTAAGGCAGCAACATCATTCCTTCATCCATTCCACACTCACTGAACTCAAGCTTCATGCTCGGTTCTGTGTCACATCTGGAGATATAGTGGAAAAGCACACATGGATTTTGTCCTCAAGGAGTTTACAGTCTGGTTTAGGGGGAGAGAAGATAATAAGCATGTAATTACCCAAATAATTAACTACAGATGTGTTCAGTGCAATGGAAGAGAAATACAAGGTGCTATAAGAGTGTCCTATGTACTTCTATTCCATCTTCTTTCTGGATCATAAACATGCATTGGTACACTGTGATACCCCAACCTGTGCTCCTGAAATGGGAGTACAATATATTTTGCTACCCTAACCAGAAGAGCAGGAAAATCAATGCTTGAATTCAGATGGAGGTACAGAAACCTGATCAGAGTGGATGGAATGATTTGTGTGCATGGTTTGGATTTTCCTTCTTTCGTTTTGATATTCATAATACCCAGGCTTATCCTTTTTTCCCAACCCAGAAGGCTATCCAAACTGACACGTTCAAGGTAAGTTGTTGTCAAAAGATTAAATACTCTAACTTTCAATACCACTACTACAACTAATAACAATCAGTAATATTTATTGAGAGCTTACTTTGTGCTAGACACTACTACATTTTATTTTATATTTTTTACTATTACACTTGTCTCATTTTTTTCTCCCCTTTCTCCCCTCCACCCTGCACCCCATCCCATCATCCCCATGTCAACATTTTCCCACCACCACTTTCCCCAGACTCAACCACCCCCACCTCCCACCCTCCAACCTTCCCCCAATTTGGCTTTGTGGATGGGTCCTTTATGCATGTTTTTTGGTGACACTTCCCCTCCTTTTCCCCTATTATCTCCTTCCCTCCTCCCCTCTGGTTACTGTCAGTTTGTTTTTTATTTCAACGTTGCTGGTTATATTTTGCTTGATTCTTTATTTTTGTTGATTACTTTCCACTTATAGGTGAGATCATATGGTATCAGTCTTTCACCACCTGGCCTATTTCACTTAGCATAATGCTCTCCAGTTCCATGCATGCTGTCGTGAAGTGTAGTAGCTCTTTCTTTCTGCTGTGTAGCATTCCACTGTGTAAATGTACCATAGATTTTTGATCCACTCATTTACTTTTGGATACTTAGGTTGCTTCTAATTCTTGGCTATTGTAAATAGTGCTGCTATGAGCATTGGGGTGCATAGGTTCTTTTGAATTGGAATTTCAGGATTCTTAGGGTATAATCCCAGCAGTGGAATTGCTGGGTCAAATACTAGGCATTTTAAATGTGGCAATTATCATAACATTTATAACAGTCCTATGAGGTAGGTATTATTATTTTTCTTGTAAGGAGAGTACTGGGGAGGAGCACAGGGCTTGGAAGATGACTGCCCACTTTGACCCTGATAGTGCCATCTCCTAGCTGTGTATCTCTGGATAATTTACTTAAGTTCTCTGTCTCTTCATTTTCTCATCTATAAAATAGAGATTGTAAGAGTAATCTACCTTATAGGGTTGATGTGAAGAATGAATGAGTTAATATGTGTAAAGTACTGTACTGAAAACAATGTCTGGCATATAATGGGAGCTCAAGAGGTGTTAGATGATTTTTTTATGGAGAGCATTTGGACATCAGTAACTTGCTCGGGTTCCAATAGCTACCGAGTGGTACAGGTAGTAAGGACACAAAGTCTGATTCCTGAGCATGGCCCGCACACTCGTCCACTATGCTATTCTGAGTACGCTGTTCCTGGATGCCTTCTGTTTCTCTGGCAACAGAACTCTCAATTGACTCTGTACAGTAATATTCTGGAATCATTTTTTTGAGCTTTGGTCTTAACTGAACACTGCCAAAAGTAGTTTTTCAATAGGCACTTCCTATTTCATTTCCCAGGAGAAGATCACACAGGTACATTGTGGAAATAATCCTTCTTTTTGATATTGATAGAAGCATTGGAACAGGGCAACTTTTAACAATATCATTGTTTGCATGCAATGTCTTTGGGAACATGATGTAGTCACTGTGCAAAAAACAAGTGCTTTAAAGTCAACCAGACCTGAATCCAAATCCCAGGTTTACCATTTGACCCAAAAACAGGACTTGTTTTGGTCTGACCCTCAGTTTTCTTACATTGAAAATAAAGGTGATAAAACTTCCCCAATCTGGTGAACAAAATAGGCATGAAGTCCAGGAAGCTCAGAGTCCTAAAGTTGGATGCAAGGAGGAATACACTAGGACACATCATAATTAAATTACTGAGGATTAAAGATAAGGAGAGAATCTTTTTGTAAGTATATTTTATTGATTATGCTATTACAGTTGTCCCATTTTTCCCCCTTTTATTCCCCTCCTCCCTGCACCCTCCCTCCTACCAGCGTTCCCTCCCCCTTTGTTTGTGTCAATGGGTCGTACATGTAAGTTCTTTGGCTTCCCCATTTCCTATACTGTTCTTAACCTCCCCCTGTCTATTTTGTGCCTACAATTTATGTTTCTTATTCCCTGTACCTTTTCCCCATTCTCCTCCCTCCCTCTCCCCACTAATAACCTGCCACGTGACCTCAATTTCTGTGATTCTGTTCCTGTTCTAGCAGTTTGCTTAGTTTGTTTTTGTTTTTAGGTTCAGTTGTTGATAGTCGTAAGTTTGTTGTCATTTTACTGTTCATAGTTTTGATCTTTTTTTAGATAAGTCCCTTTAACATTTCATATAATAAGGGCTTGGTGATGATAATCTCCTTTAACTTTACCTTATCTGGGAGGCACTTAATCTGCCCTTCTACTCTAAATGATAGCCTTGTTGGATAGAGTAATCCTGGATTGCTTTTCATGACTTTGAATAGTTCTTTGTAGCCTCTTCTTGCCTGTAAGGTTTCTTATGAGAAATCAGCTGATAGTCTTATGGGAACTACTTTAGGTAACTCTCTCCTTTCCTCTTGCTGATTTCAAGATTCTCTCCTTATCTTTAATCTTGGGTAATGTAATTATGACATGCCTTGGAGTGTGCTTCTTTGGGTCCAACTTCTTTGGGACTCTCTGATCTTCCTGGACTTCCTGGAAGTCTATTTCCTTTGCCAGATTAGGGAAGTTTTTCTTCATTATTTTTTCAAATACATTTTCAATGTCTTGTTCTTCCTCTTCTTCTGGCACCCCTATGATTCAGATGTTGAAGTGTTTAAAGTTGTCCTGGAGGTTCTTAAGCCTCTGATAAGGAGAGAATCTTAAAAGTAACAAGAGAAAAGGGGAGAGTTACCTACAAAGAGTTCCCATAAGACTATCAGCTGATTTCTCAAAAGAAGCCTTACAGGCGAGAAGGGGCTAGAAAGAAGTATTCAAAGTCATGAAAAGCAAGGATCTACATCCAAGATTACTCTATCCAACAAGGCTATCATTTAGAGTAGAAGGGCAGATTAAGTGCCTCCCAGATAAGGTAAAGTTAAAGGAGATTATCATCACCAAGCCCTTATTATATGAAATGTTAAAGGGATTTATCTAAAAAAAGATCAAAACTATTGATCAATAAAATGATAACAAACTCACAACTATCAACAAGTGAACCTAAAAAAAAACAACAAACAAACTAAGCAAACACCTAGAACAGGAACAGAATCACAGAAATGGAGATCACATGGAGGGTTAGCAGCAAGGAAGGGGAAGGGAGAGAATGGGGGGAAGGTACAGGGAATAAGAAACATAAATGGTAGGCACAAAATAGACAGAGGGAGGTTAAGAACAGTATAGGAAATGGGGAAGCCAAAGAACTTACATGTATGACCTGTGGACATGAACTAAGTGGGGAATTATGGAGGGAGGGGCAGTACAGTGTGGAGGGGGGTAAAGGGGAGAAAAAATGGGACAACTGTAATAGCATAATCAATAAAATCTACTTTAAAAAGAATTAAATAAAAAAAGAAAATAAGGGTGACAACTACTAGCTCATAGAATTGGTATAATTAGTATAACTGAGTAAAACATTATCTCTCTATTTTCTGTCTATCATCTATCTATCTATCTATCATCTATCTATCATCTATCTATCTATCTATCTATCTATCTATCTATCTATCTATCTATCTATCTATCATCATCTATCTACCTATCTATGTATCATCTATCATGTCAAAGGACTTAGCACAGAACCTGAGCTGAAACTTTACAAATGCCAACTCTCTCCCATCGTTAAGATTAGTGGCTGTAGTTACAAAAGGTGAAGGGACTGTGTAAAATTCAAATGGTAGGCAAGCATAAAAGCCAACACATAGGAAGAACAGAGGAAAAGGAGAAGAAAGGCAGGCAAGAGATGTGAATAATTTTATCCTGGATTCAGACCCAAACTCCAGAGTGAGGGATGGTTTCTTAGCAAAGAATCAACCCTGATCTGTGATATTTTTAAATCGAGATTTATTTGACATATAACATTACATTAGTTTCAGATGCACCACATAATGATTTGTTATTTGTATATATTGTGAAGTGATCACCACAATAAGTCTAGTTAAAATCCATCATAGTACAGTTATACAGTTTTTTCCTATGATGAGAGTTTTATTTTGCTTTCTTGGTATATTTTATTGATTATACTATTATAGTTGTCTCATTTTTTCTCCCCTTTATTCCCTACACCCTGCACCCCACCCCATCATCCCCACACCTCTTAGTTCAGCCTTTTGGCTAATATCAAGTGTAATATCTGTTCTTATCAGTTTAATCTGATCTGCGATTGCTGTAGCCTAGAGTCCCCACACTGACTGCACAATCTGGGATAAATGTGCTGATTTAGAGCTGCAGCCCCTGCTGTTGTTGCTGCCCCTCTAGGAAGGTTAATATCAGGATTAAAGGTAAAGGCAGGTAGAATGTGTCTCCCTAGCCCATTCCTCTTCTTTTGCCTTAATGACACCTCCAAAAGTTTTCTGTTCCTGGATCCGAGGGCCACTTGCCTTGGAAGCAAAATCAAGCTAAATTGATACCTTTTTGGATACTTTCTTGATCTCTTAATTATATGAGAAAATATCAGGATGGACCTGATTTTGGACAAAACTTGAACATGGTCTGCTGGTTAATACCTGATTAGTTGTCATGGCTGAGAGCTCTGAGTATATTTAGGAGAAACTAAGTCCATGGCATACTGTTTTGGACAAAAACTTCCAACTTAACCTAAAGGTTCTGGGATCAAGTTGCCCAACTCTGATTGATGCAAAAGGGAATTTGAACACAATAGAAGCTATAGAAAACAAGTGGTATGTCGGCTGCAGAGCTGGGAGCCACGACAGCCAGCTTTTAAGATGTCTCAGAAATGGTAGTTCTGCATTATGTTTTGTGTTTTTTTTTTCCTGAGATTTGCTATAAGTGAGCCAGAGGCTTTAATTTGTCCCAGTAATGGCAGATACTCCATTTTGAAGCTTCAAGGGAGAGCCTGCTGGTAAATACATGCTACTTCTCACTTCAGGGAATCAGTGCCATGGCAGAAACATTTGTTGTGGCTCTTTTATGCAAAATTCACGATCACAGAGACCTTGCTTAATTGCTTTCAAAAGGCCACCTTTACGTTTAAGTGGAGCAGGTGAGAAATTGTCGCAAATGAGCTTGATGTGAGCAACCAAGCATTTGTTGAATACCTTCTATGTGCTGACCATTCTGTTAGTTATTGCAAGCAATCCAGAAGAAGCATATAACCTGACTTCTCCACCTCATCACTGAGCCAGAAAAACAAGAAACTAATATGTGTGAAACAACCTAGGAAAAGCAGAATGAAAGCTGAGAAGTTTAAAGATGTTTAGAGAATGTGGTGGCTGGAGATGGTGGGTGCTGAGGGATTGGTAGGTTGGTTAAGTTGCAAAGCAAGAGACAATGGTAAGACCACCTGACTATAGCACAAGATCTAGGTCAGGGAGAGAGTATGGTGGGGTAGGTAGTGTTAAGATGACAAGAGGGGTCTCATAGGATGTACTACAGAGTTTGGACAGCGGGGAATAAGAAATATGGTGAAAAGGTTATTTTAGGAAGAATTGGATTTCTCTTTCCCTGTAACCTCATCTTCCTGCTATTGAAGTATGAAATACTAGTACTGAAGTGATCACCCCAAAATTCTCAATTACAGGCCCCACTCTATGCACTCAGGGAAAAGGTGCCTTCCATTTTGTGGCTTTGAAATCTTTAAGGGCTTTGGAATTGTCTATTGGTTCTTTTGCAACCAGAAAATAGATTAAAGAAGAAAGAAAAGTTGAAGGGTTTTACAGGTCAGTCCTGGAAATACTTACATTCCATTGATCAGAGCTCAGTCATATGGCCACATATAGTGGCACAAAGTCTTGGAGATGGAGTCTGGCTGTATACCCAATAAGAAGACAGCACGGGTAGTGGTGAGGACTCACAGTCTCTGTCACATGCTCTTGTGACCATGATGATCTGTTCTTCCTAAATGCCAACGTCCTGCCTTGGCTAGTGTGTCTCCGTTGGAGCATCATCCCATACACCAAAATGCCAAGGTCCTTTTCCTCTCATGGCTTTCACAGTTGGTGTTCCCATGCTTTTTATAAATAACACTCCTTGCCTGGTTGATGAAAAGTCACCGTCTCAGAAAGGCTCACCAGAGGAGTCTCACTCTATCACATTTTACTCTTGAATCTATTCTTTTCACAGTATTTCTTACTGTGAAAGCAGACACATGGCTCCTTGAGATTATCTTGTTTATTGTCTCTCTCCTGATTGAATGTAAGCCCTAGGAAGTCAAGAACTTTGTGCGGCTTTTTAACTGTCATATACTTAGCACCTAGGATAGTATCTAGGACATTTGATTGAAAATTCATCAGTTAAAAGAATGGCAAGAGAAAGAAAGAAAACATTTTTTAGCAGAAGAATATAGTTGAGAGGGCACAAAAAGACTGGAGGCAAATAGACTGGCTGGCATGCTAGTCAGTTGCAGTAATAATACTTAGCCCTTATATAGTATTTTCTATGAACGAAATACTGATCTAAGCACTTTATGTACATTATCTCATTGAATCCTCACAGTGATTCCATAAAATTAACAGTATTATTGTCCCCATTTTATAAGAAAACTAAGGAACAAATAAGTTAAACAACTTGTTCAAGGTTACACAGTTTAGTAAGTGGTACAGCTAAGATTTAAACCCAGGACTGTCTGATTCAGAATCCATGCTCTGAAAGCAGTACACTACTCTTGTTTTTCTTGGCAGGTGATAGGAGCCTGCCTTAGAGTAGAGGTGGCAGAAATGCAGACTGGACTGGAGGAATGGGGAGATGGGATGTTTATCTGAGACCTCGTTATCTATTTTGGTTAGAAAAAGTTAAATCTTTTATTACAAATGTATGTGCAGGTATGGAAGGCACTCTAGTACTCAACTCCCCACCCCTGTAAGTAGTGTACTCCTCTCTGTTCAGAAAAATGTTCTGGTGCACAATGAGCAAAATAAAGAGAGAGGTGAGAATAATTAGTCAATTGAAGCTCTGTGGAAGCAAAGGAGAATGATACATTTCAGAAGACAAGAAGGCCACATAATGTCAATTCCCATCACCCCCAATAGTTAATTTAATAAAAGCTGAATCATTTTCACCTGTGTAGTCAAAACAGTTACAAAACAAAATTAATATAAAAATGAAATTCCTCTGCTTGTTAGTTGAATATCTTGAGCAAGAGGAAATATGGGATGCATATCTCAGATCAAAAATACTGAATCTTGAACCCTAGTAGTTAACCCTAGAAGTTAAATTGCATTTTCTGGCTCCTCCCCTTTTGCTCGAACTCTAATTGCTGGACTGTATTGGGACTTAGTCCTGTTCTTTTTTTCCCTTGTAATCACTTTCTCTCTAGGTTCTCCTATCAAGCCCCTGGCTTAAATTACCATCCATATGCTGATAGCACACAAATTTATATCTCCAACCCAGATCTCTCCCTTGATCTCCACACTCCAACGTGTATCCCACACTTCAACGTATATATACTTATTTAACATCTCCACTTGGAAGATCTAAAGAGCCTCTCAAACTTCACAAGGCAAAAACAGACATTTTGATTTCTGTACCCTCTCCTCCAATCCTGCTCCCCGCTAGTCTTTCTGATTTCAGCAAATGGCATCACCGTGCATGGAGTTTCTTAGACCCTCAAATCAAGGAGTTGTCTTTGATTCCTCTATTCTTAATCCCCCTAACCCTACTCCATACTCAAACTACCATCAAATCCTGTCAGTTATACCTTAAAAGTCTGTCTGCAATCAGTTTACTCCTCTCCTTCTCACATGCCACCATCCTAAGTAAAGTCTATATCACTTCATGCCTGAATCACAGCAGCAGCTAAATAGATCTCACTGCATTCACTCTATGAGCAGCTATAGGTATCCCTTTTGTTGTTGTTCTTTTATAAAATATTTTGAGTAATATTTTAAAAATGTGATTTAATGAATCCTGTGGTACTGAACTACCATGGAAGATATCAGTGTAGACTCATGTTTAGTTTAATGTAGATACAGATAGATATAGTAATAATTATAGATGTATATGTACCTGTAGGTCAGTACACATGTATTATATGTTCCCCAGCTATGTCAGCTGAGAGGGCCTGGAAGCAATGACACCCCACTAGCAGTAAGAACATCCAATGTGCAGATCTTGGTTTTTTAATACCATGCTCCAATAAAACAAACCAGGGCTCCTTGGAGAAATGGCTGATTCTAAGACTGAGAAAGGAAAAATACAAGATGATCAGAGAGCATCTTGTAATGTAACACAGTATAAAAGTGTCCAGAAAAAGAAGAAAAAGGAGAGAAGCATGCAAAAAGAGTATAGTAGCGAACCTTAACAAACAAAAGTGGATTAATTTGAACAATTAAATAAATAATACAGTATTTTGATTATAACCCAAAGTATAAAATAAATATCCATGAGTCTATACAGATATAAATAAATGGTTGGGTAAATTAATTAATAAATGAGAAATAAAAGTTATATTTTCCTTAGAGAAGAACTCCAAATATGATATGTAGATGCTACCCTCTCCAGCAAGTGAAGATTAATTCCCCTCCATGTCTCCCTGAAGATGGGATAGACTTAGACTTAGTGACTTGCTTCTATAGCACAAAGTGTGGCAAAGGAAAAAATAATAATAACTTTGTAGTGGAGAAACCTGGCAGAAACACCTTAAAGTAATGAAGGTTAACATCACCAGTGATGTCATGTGGTATCATGTACCCCTGATATATGATGAGAATAGTATATCACCCCTGTGGCAATCTTCTCAAACACCCATAACCTAAGTCTAATTATGACAGAAAAATATTAGACTAATCCAGATTGGGGAATATTTTACAAAATACCTGACCAATATTCTTCACAAACCAGAAAAACACTGGGGCAATATGATGACTAAATGTAATGTGGTATCCTGGATTAGATCCTGAAACAGGAAAAAAATAATAATAAAACTGGTGAAATCTAAATAAAGTCTTGAGTTTACCTAACATTCATGTACTGGTGTTGATTTCTTGGTTTTGACAAATACATGTATACTGTCATATTTCAAGATGTTAATAGGCAAAACTGGATGAAGACTTTATAGAAACTCTGTACTATCTTTGTCACTTTTCTGTAAATCTAAAATTATTCCAAAATAAATTTATTTTAAAAATACTGTTTGAATTATATAGCTATCTTCCAAATATTTCCCTTTGCATCTAAAAGAAAACTCTAACTTTTTACCAGGCACACAAGGCCCTCTCCAAATTCACCATGTACCACTCTTCCCTTGTTACTTTACCCTAGCAACACAAGAATTCTGAAATTTCCTCAAACACACCACCATTCCTGTATCAGAGGTCATTCTTGATCGTCTATCTATTAAAAGCAAACTCCCTCCACCCCTGGTTCTAGCTTATGGTTTAATTTCATTTCCATGATAGCACTTCTAATAATTTAAAACTTTCTTATTTATTTATTTCATTACAGGTAGACTATGAGCTGTAACAAGGCCTTACCCGTTTTGTTCTTTGCTCTATTTCAAGTACCTGGTAGGCATCAATTATGTATTTGGGGGAAGAATTGATCTTTTGGGGCTTCTGAAAGTTCCCTTTCCTTTGGGATCACTGTCAAAACTGTCCAGAGGCAGAAAAGGCAAGAAGACTGGGTGATTAGTTTCACATGGCTTTTGAGAGATGTGCTAGCTATCTTGCATGCTATGTTTTAGAAGCACACTACAGGGAAAGGTGATCTTTGGTTGGAGGAGAGAAGGGCTTATAAACTAAAGGTTTACATTGCAGATTTTAATCCTGGATTCTCAGAATCACCTGGGGGATCTTGTTAGAAATACTAATGTCCCTGGGCATGTAGTCATTCTGAATTTCCTTGGTGGGCACCCAAGACCCCAGGTCTGAGTTTGGTCCCTGCTTCTCTTATGTCAGACACATCATGGAGTGGGGTATTTAACGTGCAGTTTCCCAGGACCCAATCCTGACCTATCAGAGTCTGTACTTTAATTTTTTTAAAGATTTTATTTATTTATTTTTTAGAGAGGGGAAGGAGGGAGAAAGAGAGGGAGAGAAACATCAGTGTGCAAGAGATACATCAATTGGTTGCTTCTTGCATGCCCCCTACTGGGGACCTGGCAGACAACCCAGACACGTGTCCTGACCAGGAATTGAACTGGTGACCTTTTGTTTCACAGGCTGGTGCCCAATCCATTGAGCCACACCAGCCAGGGCTGCACATTTAATTCAATATCTTCAATAAATGGTGTTAGGAATATTGGACAGATACATGCAAAAAGAATGTAACTAGACCACCAACTTACACTGTACATAAGAATAAAGTCAAAATGGTTAAAAGACTTAAATGTTTAAGTTGAAAAACCATAAAAATCCTAGGATAAAACATTGGCAGTAAAATCTCAGACATCTCTCTTAGCAATATTTTTGCTAATATGTTTCCTAGGGCATGGGATATAAAGACAAAATATAAACAAATGGGGCTATATTGAATCAAAAAGCTTCTGTACAATGAAGAAGCCATCAACAAAATGAAAAGGGAACTCACTGTATGGGAAAACATATTTGTCAATTATGCATCTAATAAGAGGTTACTTTCTAAAATATGCAAAGAACTTATACAATTCAACACCAGGAAGGCAAACAATCCAATTTAAAAATGGGCAAAGGACCTGAACAGACACTTCTTCAAAGAGGACATATGGATGGCCAATAGATATATGAAAAATTGCTCAACATCACTAATCATCAGAGAGATGCAAATTAAAACCACAATGAGATACTATCTCACATCTGCCAGAATGGCTACCATCAATAAATGTACAAACAACAAATGCTGGCGAGGATGTGGAGAAAAGGGAGCCCTAGTGTACTGTTGATGGGAATATAGACTGGTGCAGCCACTGTGGAAAGCAGTGTGGCGTTTCCTCAAAATTAAAAAATGGAACTGTCTTTTGATTCAGTGATCTTATGTATGAGAATACATCCTAAGAATTCTGAACCATCAGTTTGAAAGAATATATGCAACTCTATGTTCATAGCAGTGTTATTTACAGTAGCCAAGATCTGGGAACAGCCCATTAGTAGATGAGTAGATAAAAAGAGCTGTGTTATGTTTACACAATGGAATACTATGTAAAAAAAGAAGGAACTCTTACCTTTTGTGACAGCATTAATGGACCTGGACATTATTATACTAAGTGAAAGAAGCCAGTTGGTGGAAGACAAATACCATATGACTTCACTTATATGTGGAATCTAATGAGCAAATTAAACTGACAAACAAAATAGAAACAAACTCATTACAGAGAACAGACTGAGAGCTGTCAAAGGGGAGGCGGGAGGAGGAGGCTGGAGAAAAGAAGGTGAAGGGATTAGCCAAAAACATATATGTAGAATCCACAGACACAGGCAGCGGTGGTGATGGTCAGAGAGAAGGGGGAGATGAATGTAGGGGGTGTAAGGGGAGGTGAACAAAGGAGTGGAAAATGGGGACACCTGTAATAGTGTAAACAATAAAAATAAAGTAAAAAAGAATCAATGTTTTATAATATGGAGCCGAAAACTTTATTTTTTTGTTGTTGAGGACCACTGATTTTCAAGAAAAAAAGAAGTTGACCTAAGGTCACATAAGTTACAAAAATAAAATTAAGTTTGAATAATTTTTTTAAGTTGGTAATAACATTCTCTTTCTAAAAGATCAGAAAATCTAAAACTAATATATATAGCATATGATGAAAAATACATTCTAATTCTAAACTATGAACAATTAAGGAAATTAAAGAGATATAAATAAATGCAATAAGTAGATGAGGGGTAAAAGTAAAGGGTTCTTCTATCTTAACTACTATAACTACTTATAATGAGTCTATAGGTTTTTAACACAGATAAACTGCTAAACTTTGTTATGTAAAATGCTTTAATCCTAAACTTTATACCTTCTGATATTTCCAATAGTCTCCTTTCCTATTCTTTAGTAGAGAAAATTCCCAACTTTCTGCTCTGAAAACAAGCTACTTAACCTGAGTAGCAAGGCGACAGTTTCTGTGTTCATGGACTAACACC
>PVJD01014267.1:0-29886 GCA_004026545.1 Mormoops blainvillei | reverse complement strand
ACTGTCTCAGGAGTGCGGTTAGAAGGATTCTTGTGTTGGGTGGGGTGCTCACTGAAAGTCCTGCAGAACATGGATTCTAAGATCTGCAGGTCCCTACAGCTCCGAAAGCCTGTGATTCTCTCATCTAGGTCATAAGGTCACACAATTTAGAAAACTGAGCAGACAATCTCATTTCTGACTTCTCTGTAGCAACTTTAGAGTGTTTTAACCTCTCGCATCCACCCATAATGCCCGGTCCATTGGGAACTATTCCATTGGGAAAGGAAACAGGGACGTGGAGAAGTTACATAACCTTCCTAGTGTTTGCAGGTCGTAATAAGAGGCAGAATCTTAATAGGAAACAGAACTCTCAAGTCCAAGGTATTAAATCAGATGGCTTTTCCAGTCTCTGATGACATCATGAACCAAGTTGTCCTGTGAAGTGTTATGTTTCTTATCATTTCACTTTCATTCCACACCTAAAGTTCAAGGACACAACTGTGGCCCTGGCCAGTGTGGATCGGTTGGCTGGAGCATCATCCCTTTACACTGGAAGATCACAGGTTTGATTCCTGGTCAGTGCACATACTGAGGTTTGTGT
Organism: Mormoops blainvillei; assembly: GCA_004026545.1. Taxonomy (NCBI): domain Eukaryota; kingdom Metazoa; phylum Chordata; class Mammalia; order Chiroptera; family Mormoopidae; genus Mormoops; species Mormoops blainvillei. The sequence continues at coordinate 29,306 of PVJD01014267.1, read as the reverse complement.
GTTCGATCCCCAGTTGAGGTGCATGTGAGAGGTAACGGATAAATGTTTCTCTCTCTCTCTTTCTCTCTCCACCCCTTCCCCTCTCTCTAGAATCAATAAATATATACTAGGGTGAGGATTAAAAAATTAAAAAGAAAAAGAAAAGAACACAACCATGGCAGAGCGGCAATAGAGATGGGCTCTGGAACTAGATTGACTGTGACTTCAGAAAGTCCCTTAATCTTCTTGTGACTAACTCAGTTGCCTCATTTGTAAAATGAATATAATAATAGAATTAACCTTACAGGGTTGTAAGGATAAAATAGGAACACAGAACATGGATATAGTAAGTACTTTATATTACCTAGGATTGTTGGCACTGTACTGGATGAGGGCAGGACTTGGGAATAAAGAGAACTGATTTCTCATTCCAACGCTACAGGTATAGTGTGGTGGTTTTCAGCTGCTCGCTACACAGCCTCTGAAGTTCCTCAGAGGACCCGGACTGGGTGTAAGGGCCGCAAGATGACAACCATCAGCAAAAAAGAACAAAATGGGGGGGTGTGCACCCAGATGGGGCTCGTGTGCTGCTGTCTATGGTCCTGAAACAATTCTCTTGAAAACTAAAGGTGCTGGGGTTGCATCCGTCACCTCATGTTCTCCTCCCTGCTTACGGATAGTCTTCCCACCAAATGGAATTTGGATAAATTGTTGATAGCCTTTTGAATCATTAGTTTCTTTTTCTCTGACAACAGGTAACTTCCATCCTCTGATGGGTTCACAGGAATGTTGCCAGTTATATGCCATCCTATATATGTAACACCTCTGCACCTGATACCTGCCCAAGGGACCCAGAATATCAACATAGTGGCAACAAACTTATCTTTGACTCTGATCTCCCTCTTTGTGGAGTCACTGGAACTCTGAGCCCACTGAAGACATAGCCTAGCTTCTGCCTAACAGTAGCCCAGGGGCCTCACACAGGTTTCAGCAATCATTCATGTTTTCCTGAGGCTGGGATCACAGCCACACTCTATTCTGACTCCAAGCGGCCTGCACCGGCCATCATTGCGCCCCCTATTGCCGCACCTCCTTTCCACTAGTCCTCACCTGGGACAGGGCTGGCACTCCCCCACCAAGGTCGCCACCAAGGTCACAGCTCTTCTGTTAGATGTCTCAAACGGGTCTCATGCTGTTGCAACTTAGAATTTTTGTCAAGGACTTGGGATCGATTCCCAGTGGAGTTTGGGCCAAGTAATAGGTAAGACACCCTCCCACTGTCCACCCACCCCACACCCCCCGTATCCTGTTCAAAAGCCTTTCTCCTTTCTTTTTTATAAGTCTGGACAGTGCAATCCATCACTGTCTCAAGACAAGGGCCAGATTCCACCAGGGCCCTCTCCAGGGAAGAGATGAGAGGCATGCGCCCCCTGTGCTCTTTCTCCGTGTCAGAGTTTTAGCTGACATCTGGCAGCTGAGCTACATTCTCAGTCCTCCTCAAATACCTCTCCTGGTGGCCCTCAAGGTGGGCAGAGCTTCTCAGAGGACTCTGCCAACTGGGTTCCCTCTGGGGCTCCCCCAGTCCACAGATATGAAAGTGATTCAGGCTTCCTACACCAGGGGAATTCTCCAAACCTGATATAGTGTTATTACAAGGAAAGAGAAAGGATTTCCCTTTTCATTGGTTAACTAAGCAAAAAAAACAAAAAACAAAAACAAACAAAAAAAAACTCTTAGTATTGATTTGGCACATTCCGGCTCCAATCAGGGTTAAACTCAAACAATAATTGTTTAAACTTAGAAAGAGAGAAAAACAACACCTCTCAGAGACTGACATTTTAAAACATCCCCTTACAGGTTTGGAAGTGGTTTTTATTTTCCCAAATGGCCACACCAGTTCCTTCACAGAGCAACTTAAGCCCTTTTCCTATTCTGTCCTTAAGGGGAATCAGAGGGAGGACGGCAGCCTGCCTTGGCTGATCACAGTATAATTCTCCCTGCCCGCGTTCTTATCCACTCCATTACACACACACTCACACATCCCTACACACATATTTAGCTCTAAACCGTAATCACCTGTGTCCGCCTTGGCTCTCAGCAGTGAAGAGGGAGCCCTGGGTGTGCAGTACCATAAACACATTTTCCCCAAGAGAGGCTTATGCAGCAATCCAGACACTCTCATTGCTCTGCCTTTTAATTAGTTCGGGGAGTCACAAACCTCACAGTGTGGGTGTGCTTGCCAGCTGTGCTTTTTGGGAAGTTATATGGTCTGTGCTCGTTCTGTCTCCTCCCTCGGTGTTAGGAAATTATAGAGCTGGCTGTCTTTGCTTGTCTTGGAAGTGTGTGCACTGATCTTACCCACAGAGCCCGGGACGCTCCAGGGCCTTTCTGGGTCAGAGCTCAAAGGTCCTTGGGGACATTCAGGTCGCAGATGTTTCAGCCTGCTGTCCTTGAGTAGGGCAAAAGCGATTGGCCTCCGGGCTACAAGGGATGGCCTATATCTATGATTGTTCAATCCCCTTGGGTGACCCACTACAGAATCGGTGCCCACGGGGGACCACAGGAGGGATGTTATAGCGTGGGGGGATGGGCGTGGAAGCCATATCACTCCCCTGGGGGGCCCTGTTCTGGAGACTGCCAGATACCTCATCCCTATGGAAAGCGCGGCCCCGAAGAGCCCTTCCGGCCTTCTTTCCAGGCTGTCCTATCTCTACTTTCCCCAGGGGCCGTGGGATGGCTGCACGGCTGAAATAAAATCTCTCACCACTGCTGACTTTTTAATTTAAACTTTTCTGCTCTACACAAGTCCCCTCTTATTTTGTTTATGGGTTCTCCCTCTGGGTAACCAGATCTTCCTTTCAGCTCTAGTTCTAACTTTCCCACTTTGCCAAGGCTCAGCAATACCCCCCTCTTTAAATGGGTGGGTGATGGTGTTTTTCCTGGCCTTCCCCCACAGATAATTTTCCAGCTCAGCTCTGAGTGGCCAGCACCTCTCTGATTTGCCCATATGGCCTGTGTAGCTTTCTACACCACACTTTTTAGCTGAAACCCACCAGGGTGCAATTTTCTTTCTTATGTCATCCTTGGCATGGATTCCACTTGTTGGTTTCCTCCTATCTGCACACCTGATTTTTGTTGTTGTTATTGTTGTTATGTGGACTTTTATTTTGCTTTATTTTAGTTTATTTTTTAACATTAAAAAAAATTTTATTATACAATTGTCCCAATTTTTTCCCCTTTGCCCTTTTCCACCCAGCCCACCCCTCACCCAACCATCAATCCCCACACCGTTGTCCATGGGTTGAATATTCATACATATTCTTTGACTAGTCCCTTCCCCTTCTTTCCACCATTATCCCCCTCCCCATTCCCTTCTGGTCACCGTCAATCTGTTTGATGTTCCATGCCTCTCGTTCTATTTTGCTCACTAGTTTATTTTTGTTCATTAGGTTCCTCTTATAGGTGTAATCATATGGTATCTGTCTTTCACCAGCTGTCGGCTTATTTCACTTAGCATAATGTTCTCCATTTCCATCCATGCTGTCACAAAAGGTAGGAGTTCTTTCTTTCTGCTGCATAGTATTCCATTGTGTAAATGTACCACAGGTTTTTGACCCACTTATTTACTGATGGGCACTGAGGTTGCTTCCAGCATTCGGCTATTGGAAATTGTGCTGCTATGAACATTGGGGTGCACAGGCTCTTTTGAATTGGTGTTTCAGGATTCTTAGGGTATATTCCCAGCAGTGGGCTTGCTGGGTCAAAAGGCAGTTCCATTTTTAGTTTTCTGAGGAAATTCCAAACGGTTTCCCACAGTGACTGCACCAGTCTGCATTCCCACCAACAGTGCACTAGGGTTCCCTTTCCTCCACACCCTCGCCAGCACTGGTTTTTTGTTGACTTATTAATGATGGTGCTTCTGATCAGTGCACACCTGCTTTCCTGGCAGCTGTCTGCATCCCTCCTGCCTCACTTGGCCCTTTGGGCAAGGCCCCGCCAGCCTCCCGCCTGGGTACCTGGCTCCTCCAGGGGCTGCTCTTTGCAAATAGAATCCTTACCTGCCGCCCTGGCTGTTGATTCTGACAGCACGGCCTCACAGGCAGCCACTCGCTTGCCACCTAGTCCCACGTGTCATGGTGATTTTCACTGAGGGTGCCTCAGCAAGGCCTGCGGGGCAGCAGCCCCATGACATCCCTGTCCCTCTGTGGCTTAGACAAAGGCAGAGCACAAAGGAAGGGGCTCAGAGCTCCTTGGCAAAGGGTGTTTTCCACACCTAAAACTATGTACTTTTATGACCTCTATCTAATTTCAGAAGATCTGCCTAAAACAAATGATGTATTAGATGTTATATTTATTTTTCAAAATGGCATAGGAAATCAAACTTTACATAGACTTTTCATTTATTTTTTAAAAGGAATAATACATTCACACAGCTCAAACCCCCCCAAACCATCAAGTCTCATAATGCAAAAATCCTTTCTCCCCTCCTTGTTCCACCTCTGCCCAGTTTCCACTCTGCCTCAGTAGGCACTGTACTTAGTTTCTGGTGGGTCTGTCTTAGTTTTTGTTGGATCTTGAGAGTCTTGTACCAGATTCAAAGTCAGTCGACTGCTTCAAAAACAATGACTACATGCTGGCTAGTTAAATGGAAAGGGGGCCTCTTTACTCTGTCACATATTTGCCCTTCAGGATTGAGGTGCCTGCATCTCCCCCACCCTGTGGCTCTATATAAATTCTGTCCCAAGGTCTTTTTCCTTCTCTGTTTACAACATAGCCTTTGTTGTACTATACATTTTAATCTCAGCCATCTCTGTCTCAGTGTCTTTGTTTCGATGCCTTAAAGCTTAAAGCAGATTCCATGACTTGGGCTCTTAGTGATGTGGCCCCAGTTAATCACATAAGCTCTAGAAAAATTCCCTGGAAACCTCCAACAGATACTTAAAAAGATCCAGCACAGTTGGTTTATCAGGACAAGACTGCAACTAATACCATCAAAATGGAGGCGACACTAAGGTTTTCTAAATAACCTACAGGCTCCAAGAAGGAGTCAGGTGTCCGGTGTGGGCGGGCAGATGTGCTCAGCTGCAGGCTGCGTGTGCCCTGGATCCAGGACCTTCTCTGGGCCAGGGCCAGTGGGCCAGAGAGCAGGAGTGACCAGCAGATGAAGGTTTGGAGAGTCTGGCTGCCCACTTCCTGGGCTTTCTGCCCTCTCAGTGTGGCCGGAAAGGCAGCTGGCAGCCTGGGTGTTATCAGCACTATCTTTGAGGCTGCCCAGTGCAGTCATCACTACACACACACACACACACACACACACACACACATCCCTAATACGTTTGTCCCAAATCTTCACTTCTCAGAAGTGCTTTTAATTCATTGACTCGCATGGCTCTGGATCCCTCCGGAGGGGTCACCGGTGCTGTCTGATGGCTCAGCTGTAAGGACGGAACCTCGCCCGGAGGCTTCTCTGCTTTTGGCAGGCTGCCACACATATCTCTGTGAACTGGCACTGCGTTTAAAGATGCTCACTGCTTGGTCTTAGCAATATCTTTTTGGGTATATATCCTTGGACAAGGGCAACAAAAATAAAAATAAGCAGGGAGCATTTGAGGTCTTGCTCCAGGCATGTTGTCAGTTTGGCTTAAATAAACTCATAAAAATTTTCAAAAAGCAAAACAAAACAACACTGCATCAAACTAAAAAAAAATTTGCACAGCAATGAAAACCATTAACGACAACAAAAAGGACAAACTATTAAATAGAAGATATTGCAAATGATACATCTGATAAGGGGTTAATATCCAAAATATTTAAGAAACTCACACAACTGAATACCAAAAAAGCCTTCCAAACAATCCAATTAAAAAATGAGCAGCCCTGACCAGTGTGGTTAAGTTGGTTGGGAATCATCCCTCAAAGTGAAGGGTTGCTGGTTTGATTCCCAATCAGGGCACATGCTTGGGTTGTGGGTCTGGTCCCCAGCTGAGGCATGTGTGAGAGGCAACCAATCAATGTTTCTCTCTCACATGGCTGTTTCTCTCCCTCTCTTTCTTCCTCCTTCTCCTCTCTCTAAAAATAAATAAATAAAGTTTTAAAAATGCTTTAAAAGAATGGGCAGAGGATCGGAACAGACATTTCTCCAAAGAAGATATATAGGCAGCCAACAGACATAGGAAGAGATGCTCAGCATCACTAATCATCAGGGAGATGCAAATCAAAACCACAATGAGATATCACCTCAAACCTGTCAAAATGGTTATCATGAAAAAAATCAATAAATAACAAGTGCTGGCAAAAATGTGGAGACAAGGGAACCCTGTGCCCTGTCGGTGGGATTTAAATTGGTGCAGCCACTGTGGAAAACAGTATGGAGCCCTGACTGGTGTGGCTTAGCTAGTTGCAAATTTTTCCCCAAAGCAAAAGGTTGCCGGTTCAATTCCCGATCAGGGCACCTGCCTGGGTTGCGGGGTTCAGTCCCTGGTTGGGTGCGTTCGAGAGGCAACCAATTTATGTTTCTCTCTCGCATCAATGTTTCTCTCCCTCCCTTTCCCTCTCCCTTACCCTCTCTCTAAAAAAATAAATAAGTAAAATCTTTTAAAAAGAAACAGTATGGAGATTCCTCAAAAAGATTAAAAATAGAGCTGCCATATGATCCAGCCATTCTATTTCTGGGCAGGTAGTTGAAGAAAACAGAAACACAATCTTGAAAAGGTATATGCACCCCAGCCCTGACTGGTGTGGCTCATTTGGTTGGGGGTAGTCCCATAAAGTAAAAGGCCACCGGTTCAGGTCCCCATCAGGGCACATGCCTGGGTTACAGGTTCATCCATGGTTGGGGCGCGGATGAGAGGCAACCGATCAATGTTTCTCTCTCACATCAATGTTTCTTTCCCTCTCCCCCTCCCTTCCCTCTTTCTCAAAAAAAAAAAAAAAGGATATATGCATCCCTACTTCATTTGCAACATTATTTACAATAGCCAAGATATTGGAGCAACCTAGGTGCCCGTTGATAGATGATGAATGGGTAAAGAAGACAGGATATATATACACAATGGAATATTACTCGGCAATAAAAAAGAATGAAATCAGGGCTGTGTCAGCAAGTGAAAAGGGAAGAGTCTAAAATGAGGGGCCTTGAGTGGTAAGGAGTTTGGACTTTTTCCTGGGAGCTGTGAAGAACCATTGAGAAGCAGTATGATTATAATGCATTTTTGAGAGGGTAGTATTTCAAGCCTGTTTGCCTTGGTTCAAATGCTGGCTCTGCCACTTACTAGCTGTGTGATCTTGGACAGGTTACTTAACCTCTCTGAGCCTTGGTTTCCTCATCTATGAAATGGGAGTAATAACCATGCGTCATAGATTTATTACGCGATTTAAGGGAATTTTAAATGTAGAGCACTTAGAATAGAGCCTGGCATACAGTGAGCGTTCAGTGAGTATTAGCTATTGTAGAAATGTTCGGACAGTTAAATGACATGATCATATTTGTCTTTTAGGATGAACACTGCAGCTTGGAGAATAGATTGAAGAAGGCAAGACAAATGGCAGAAAGAGCAGGAAAGAGGCAGTAATGAGGCAAACAGTGGGCACCTGCATCAGGATAGAGAGAAGGGCATAGATCTGAGGGACCTTGAGGTGGGATGAAGAGGACTAGGGATGTAATGCAGGCAGTAAGGAGGGAGGAGGGAAAGACTGCAGGTGGTGGACAATCGGGAAAGACTTCGAGGAAGAGGTGGGCCTCAGGCGGAGTCTCGAAGGGGCATCTCCGCAGAGAAGAGGGAAGAGAACCTTCTGGGTAAAGGAAGCAGTGTGGGAAGAGAAAAAGGAGTTTTTCAAGGGTGTTGGGGTTTTCAGTAAATGCATGTCATTTGATTATTTAAATGTGAATGAAAAGTAAATTAAAAGCAGTAGGCTTAAACAAGTGAAAATCACCCCACGGGGCTCCAGGCTCCACATGCTGCCCCTCTAGCACCTACAGACCCCATTTGGCCGCGTGCTCAGGCGCGGTCCCAGCCTTCCAGCCAAGAGCTGCTCGCGCCCTCCTGGGTACCCAGGTGGGTCGGAGCTGCAGTTTGCACTCCCACCCCCAAGTGTTGCTTAGAAAATTAACCAAATACTGAAGGGTTAAAATCTCTGTCATAAATAGAGAGGGGGAGAGAGAGAGAGATTTCCTGTCTACACTGTGCTTGGTTTACTGCGTCTTCCTGTTGTCATAACGATCCTTTGTTGTGGCAAAGTCCATTTCAGACCAGTGGGGCAATATTTCACCCTTGCCACACTTTAAATTCTGTTAATGGCTAACTGTGTCACAGGCGGTGGCTTGCATCAGCCTATACTCTGTGAGGTTCCTCTGGGGGATGATGACAAGCTGTTGTTTGTTCCAATTCTGCGTAGCGGTATAACGGAGACAGGTAGGGCGGTGAGGTATGGCATTCATACTGATGAATGTTCTTGGCTGGGGCATGCAGGCCTGGAACCTTCCACAGTTCACCTGCCCCAACCAACCACTCTCCCACTCAACCTGGAGAAGGGCTGTCAGTGGCAGGGAGCAGGACTTCTCTCCCATTTTATTCTCACACAGCCCCTCCTCAGCCATCATCCCCAAATGAGATGGAAAAATAAAGCTGTGGCAGTGATGCCAAGGGAGTGAACAGATGGCAGAGAACCAAACTGGATCCAGTGAAGTGACTTGGTGAACCCCCGTTATTTGGAGGGAGAAGATAAATACATAAAAGATGAAAAAGATAAGCAGGCATTGCTCCTACCTTTGGTCAGTATTTCTTAGAACTTTTCTCAGATATTGTCTTCCTGGGATCCCCATGAGCCTGTCATGCTTTAAAAATGCCATACACATAGCTCTGGATGGGTGGCTCAGTTGGTTGGAGCTACACCAAAAGGTTCCGGGTTTGATTCCCAGTCAGGGCACATTCCTAAGTTGCGGGTTCCATCCCAGGTTGGGATGCATACTGGAGGCAACCAACCGATGTTTCTCTCTCACATCAATGTCTGTCTCCCTCCTTCCCTCCCTCCCTCCCTCCCTTCCTCTCTCTCAAAAATCAATAACATATCCTTCGGTGAGGACTAAAAACATGACATACGCCAGAAATCTCCAAGCAGAGTAGGGTTACGATAACCTTTGACCATAGGTTTACACCATCCTAAAACCAGCTCCCCATGAGGTGCTTCTCCCAGGCAAAGCACTTGGCTGTGTTGGACTGTCCACTTTGACCCAGAGCAGGTCATTTGGACTCCATCCCCAAGACAGCCACCAGTTCATCCCCTGCAGGCCAGGCCTGTCCAGCGGCTCCCAGCTCCTGCTCGTTCTTTTTCAGCGACTAGTGGGCCCCCCCCCCCACCCCGGAAACTCTCCTTCTCTCCTGCACTGGCCCTGCCTCCTGAGATGGAACAGTGGGAACTGGACACCACAGCTTCAGGCTCCTCTTTCTCTGACGTCTGCAGTCATGTGCTGCCCACACCTGCCTTTGGGGCCGAGGCACTCGCTCTCCTGGCTGCCAGGAGTGTCACCTGCTGCTGCGGGGCAGCTGGGTCCTTCCCTAGGAATTGCCCTCAGCCAAAGACTATGCCCCCATCCCAGAGATGACTGCATACGATGACTGGACAATGCAGAGGTACCAAGCTCTCATCCCTTTGCCTCCATTCGGGATCTCTCTGAAGGGCCAACTCAGCTTCAGAGCTCCCTGGGGGGCCAGCTGAGGCCTCTGTTATAAGAGTACATTGCTCAACCTTGTGTCCAGTCCTCCTCCTCTCACTCCCTTACGGGTGTCATTCCCAAGAGCACTCCCCAGTAAACCACTTGCTTGTAAACCTCCATCTCAAAGTCTGTTCCCCAGGGAACTTGGCCCATAACACTTAAAGACAGCGGACAGGAGGGCTGCCAGCATGAAGCCCAGGCATGGGCGGTCTGCAGGCTGTGCTGCATACAGCAGGGGGGCTGGTTGGTGGAGGAAACAAAGTCCAGGAGGCTGAGAGGTTGGTGAAGGAAAGACCCAGTAGAAAAGAAGTTAACTCTGAAGGGCACCTGCCTTGCCCTCTGCAGCCTGAGGGTGTGTGTGTGTGGGGGGGGTCCATCTTTAAGGATAAGGGAAGGGAAGGAAGTACAGACGAGTCATGACAGTTTGTGGAGAGGGTCAGCTATTCGTCCAACAGTGGACCAAGCACACATTGCACAAACAATTTTATTTCTTGATGCCTGGGCAGACTTCCATTCACTCAAAGGCAGCCTGGGGAATTAGGCGGCTGAACTTAGCACTAGCTTCCTCAGTGGAGTGAGACGAAAATACAAAGCGGGAATATGAGAAAAGAGAAACTGGAAGGAGCTGCCGTATGGTCCATGCCTCTTCGGGGAAAGAGGGGACTGGAAGGGAGGCCTGGCCCCACGTCTTTGGCCTGGCTTCATACCCCAGGCCTATGATGTGTGCTCCTTTTGGCAGACCTCTAGACGTCCTGTCTGAACACAAATACCCTGAACACGATAAGAAACGGGAGGGAGGGTCTCCCTTTTTGCACCTCAGCAAGGAACCCAAACGCACTCTTTCCCCAGAAGCCAGCAGCCAGACACACTCATCTGTCCATCAGATCCAGAACAGGCCCAGCCACGATGACTTGCCCACATGGGGACTGAGCTGGAACCACAGCTAGCCTCAGGAGATGCCTCAGGTCCCAGAGAGGCCAGGGGAGGCACCCCTCCCTTTCCCATTCCAGGAAGCTCAGGGACCCGATAGTGTAAATTTTGTAAGGCCAGGCCCCTAGCCTTAGAGGCTGACTTATACACAGCTCCTGGCACGGCAGCCACGGGAATGCCAGGGAACAGCTGTGAAAGCTGTGGGACTCTCTGAGTGCTGTCGGTGCCAAACGCCACCCCAGTTCTTTCCAGAGCTGCACCCGGGCATTCCCCAGGGCGTGATTTATGGTGGGGCGACAATGGGCCCAGACACACTTCTGTCCAAATGATATATTACCTCTTAAGAATGGAGGCCCTTTTCGTTTCTGTTAATGTTTTTGTTTGAAAATAAATTTTAAAAATGTATAATTTCAGTCAACGTCAGAAAATAAACACAAGATACCGACTTGCTGCATTAGCTTTTTTACCTGGTCCAAGAACTCCCAGGGAGTGGGAGAAGTTTACAATGACTGGCTCAGCGTAGAGCGGGTGATGAGCTGTCCAGGCTAGCCACCCGCCTGGTTTCTAGCACGTCCTGAAGGAGGGCACTGTACGAGTCGGAGGTAGTAGGACTGCTTATTAGACCAGTGGTTGCTGTTGGCAGAGACAGAGGAGAGGGCACAGGGTTAAGAGTGAGCATAGGAAGAGCAGCCCCGGGTGACTGTGGGCCAGCGGTTTTCTAGAAGAGGGGCTATGAATGCTACCAAGGGTAGTGACACACGAAGGGGGAAAAGACTATTCTCAACGCTACATGCAACTCAAAAGCAGCTTAATTTGGTTCTTTAAGGCTACACAGAGTTCTAAAATTCTGATGATCCATTTCATGCATTTCGTCTGTGCTGTTGACAATTCTCTATGATCCACTCAAACTGGTAGAGGCTCAGAGCCAAGCAGCCCACGGGAGGGGGCATGTTCTCCCTCTGTTATGGCTCTGGGCTGTGGGGACTCCCACTCTGCTTGGTCTGAACCCTGGAGCCAGTGTCACTGCAGTTAACCCCGATATGGAATATGAAACAAGAAATTAAAATAATACAGAAGTCCCTATTATCAGATGTCATCTTGGATAATTTTAAATGATTAAATGTTTCACCCTCTTTGAGCATGTGCATGTGTCCACACACACATTCTTTCACCCTGAACCTCTTTATATATTTATAAATTTCGGATTCTTCATTCACGCACTGGCGATAAAAAGTCCAGCTCAATGTCACCTCTGACGTGTGTTGTGTGGGTCATATGATACCATGAGGTCCTCTGGAAGGAGGAAGTGCTGTAAAAATGGAAGGCATCCCTCCTGATAACCATATTTTATCATTTGTTATCTGATTGCTTTGCATCTTGCCCTTCATGTTCAGAGAACAAAGGAGGGCTGAACTTTAGAGATAGGCTCTCCACAAGAACAAAGCTGAAGGAATACAGTAGGATGCGGGCGGGCGGGTGTGTTTTTCCCGGAAAGCTGACTGAGCAGTTCAAGTGTTTGCAAGTACAGGGCGGAATTCCATCCAGCCTTCAAACCTTGAGCCAAGACTCAGCATTAACAAAGCCAAAAGTTTCATTTCTTTGACTGTGGGAGTGCTACAATCACCCTTTAAATAGCCATTCATTTTGAAGTTCAATAAGCACTTTGATTGTGAAACACTTTTACTGAGGGGTGAAAAGTTCTTGGCTTTAAATGGCACTTAATGAGCAGTGGCCCATGTCACAGTTTGGACACCACATTCTCCCCTGCCAAAGGCGACTCCCTGGATGGAGCATCTTCGTCACAGAGCCAACGCCTGATCTGGATGTGGAGGGCAGGGGTGTGAGTGTGTGTTGGGAGGAAGGGGCAAAGTTACGGAAGCATTTTTTTTTTACCCGCTCTTCTCTGCAAGATTCCTTGTGATTTAAGTGGTAATAAAGTACCCTTACGTCTACATGCAAGAGTCCAAATGCCAGCCCAGTAGCTAAAGATGGCAGCTGGTAGGTGTTCAGGTCTTGCAATAGCAGGAAGGAAGCCCTGTGGCTTCCTCTGGAAGTTACAGGTTTGAACTGCTTATTAAAGCTCTAAGCGGAAGTATTTCCCACTGCCAAGTCTGGAATAGTACTGGGGGGCCGGGCACGGAGGTAGGTGTCTGTGTACCTAAAGCAGAGGAAATTCTGCCAGAAGGCTGCTTCAAAAGACAAACCCAAGAAGACAGACCAAGGAGAGAGATTGATGTATTGCCACTACCAAGAAACAGGCTTCCATGGGCCAGTGAGGCATCCCATCCAAAGATATGAAAGCAGCACAATTTCCTTTATAGGTCACCATTGAGGAGGTAGCTGCATCTCTGTTCCTCACCCTCACGAAGCTGGGTGCAACGCAGCCTGGAGTAATACAGGAAATACAGTTTGGAAACTGAAGATGTGGATTTGAATCCAAGCTCTGTCACTCACTGGCTATGGACTTGGACCAAGACCTCTCTGAGGTTATTTCTTCAACTGTACTTGGGGATAAGACCTACTTCAAAAGGTGTTAAAGTTGAACCTACTAGAGTCAACGAATGTGAAAATGTTCTGTAAAGTTTAAAGCACTATAGAAATAAATAGCATTATTACTGAGGAGGTTAACTCAGCACAGCACACCGTGTGATACATTACGGGTTATCTGTGGGATATCAACTCCAGAGGTGAAGCTTGTAGCATTGGGTTTGCCAAAAAGTCTGCTTAGTCTTTTTTCTGTAAAATAAAAGACACATTTTAAATTTTCACCAATAGCTTTGTTGATTTGGATATTGTGAGTATGTTGGCTATCTCCTGCGTGGTATAACATTGATTATCCTCCATGAATGTCTCAGTTTGATCACTATCAACTTCAGCTGCTCTACCTGACCGTGGAGCATCGCTCCGTGAGAAACCTCCAGCATTAAACTTCACAAACCACTTTTGACACGTTCGATCAGTCACAGCACCTTCTCCATACACTCACGAATCTTTTTTTGTATTTAAGTTGCATTTTCACCTTTCTTGAAATGATAAAGCATAATATGCTGAAAATGTTGCATATTTTCTTCCATCTTCAATATTAAAATGGCTACAAAAAATCACCAGTTTTGATGTTTTTTAAATGCATGCTGATATGACAGCTGTCACAATACAATCTAACAAAATTGTTTTGAATGAAGTTAAAGACAGCTAAGAACATCTAGAACCAACTTATGGAAAAAACCAACAAACTTTTTGGCCGACCCAATAATAAACATATTGCCACAGTTATACCTGGTACCCTGTTCTTTTCCTAAACAAACAACAAGTGGACAAAACTTTGCCAGAGTCAAAAGACAGCAGTCTCTTCTGCTTTGTCTACTTCTTGAAAGGCAGTCTAACACCAGCTGGTCACTCTTATATGAGAAGGTGGAGGTGGCTTTTTTCTTAGTTATGTGGAGTGTGGTTCTGGAGAAAGTAAGCCCACCTCTGGTCTCACTGGGCTCACAGCAGTTCTCAACCTTTCCCCTCTGAGACACAAGATAGGTGACACTAAGAAGTGTGACATTTATCATGTGCCATTCACAGAGCTCAGACTGCCCTTCCCCAACCCTTTTTACTGTGTTTGAACAGTTGAGAACAACAGTATTGTGCACATGACCACGAATCTGCTCTTATTTCAAATCTTTGGTACTTTCTGTTATTGATAACAAATTAGTTGTGACACACCTAACTACCAGTTGACACCTTATGGTATACATGAAGGTCAAGATTGAGAATGAATGTCTTCCTCTGCAAGTGACAGCAGGAATTTGTCTTATGCGTCTTAGTATTTCCAATGTCCAGCGTGTGGTAGAAGATCAATACTGACTCAAACTGGTGGCTGTAGCCTGAGGAGGAGAAGCCTCCCAGCTCCCCACAGATGTGCTCGGGGGCCATTCCAAGCCCAGGGGTGCTGGTTGCTTAGTCATAGCCCTTTTAGGAGCAGTATAGTCACATGACAGAGGATGAGCCATGGACTCTACAGGGGATTTCACTGCTAAGACAGACAAGGCAGCTCCCTTCACGCTCTGTGATAGTGACAGTTTTAAGTGGAAGAGTTAGTGCCTGCCTTCTTTCATGTCTGCCTTTGAAGAGGGTGGCCTTTTGCCAGCAAGAGGTGCCTGAGGTCTGGGCTTGGTGAGGCCTGGATGAACTGAGTGTGCAGGTGGTACTACTCAGAAAATAAAGCGAAAAGCCAAAACAGATCTTGAAGTGCACGGCAAAGAGGTGCATTCTGAGTTCTGTTCCCGAAGATGTTCAAAGACACATGCTTTCATTTGGGTCCTTTGGGTGTATCTGCAGATTCAAGAAATGTGTGGGTTCTATGGCCACAGTTGGCATGGGCTTTCCATTCTAGGCAAACCCAAGAAGACAGATATGAACTAAGTCACTCAGCCTTGTGTAGGAGCAGTCGGGAGGCTGGCAGCTCATAAGAGCTGGCTGAGAGCACCATTTTGTGGAGAACCTTCTAGATAATTTATCACAAGTGTGCTGATGGCCGTGGTGGCCAAGAGCAAATGGGTCACACACAAGATTTTTTTTTAAGATTTTATTTATTTTTAGAGAGGGAGAAGGGAGGGAGAAAGAGAGAGAGAGAAACATTGATGTGAGAGCAACATCGATCGGGGAAGGAACCTGCAATCCAGGCATGCGCCCTGACTGGGAATCGAACTGGCGGCTGTTTGCTTTGTGGGACAATGCCCAACCCACTGAGCCACACAGGCCAGGGCTACGCAGAAGGGTTTTGAGATTAGGAATGTGAATTAGTTGCTGTGTGAATTATTTGTTCTTGTTATTTTCTTCCTGCAGCTCACAAGAAACCAGGTGTAAAGGGCTTGGCCTGTGAGGCAGAGCAGGGCTTCTAGGGAGAGGCTGCAAGGCTGCTCCAGCTTAGGGGTCAGCAAAGGGCTGCCACAGCATCAACCTCCTCGGTCTCACCAGGCCTGAGTAAAAGTTGGCCAGGTCGGAAAAATGAAGAGGTTTCATTCCATTTCTTGAAAGAAGGGGATTGTAAGAGGCAAGTGGGGAAAGAGAAGAACTAGGCTGGGCATGAGGGAAAGGCCCTTGGGCTGGAGGTCCAGTTTTGTGTGGACAGTGGGGGACTCAGCGATAGCCTTGGTGGGGACTTTGTAGTCAGGCGCAGGTGTCAGGCTTGGTCCTGTCACTTAGACCCTTGGAACTTGAGTAAATCATTAGCCCCGCTGATCATCAGTTTCCTCACTGTGAGATGGGAGAAAAGAGAAAATCGTGACTTCCCCGCTGGTTTCTCGTCAGGATGAAGTGAGGGAAGTGCGCACCCTGTTTGCCATTGTGCCGGCACAGAGCAAGTACAGTGCTTGGCGCAGTTCCTACGATCGCTATGATTTCTGTTACCCGGTGCGACTGTTCCTTTTACTCTTGCTGCATAACAAACAGCACAAATTCAGTTGCAAAAATCTCGGCCGTTTTATTATGCTCATGGGCACTGTGGGTCAGGAATTCAGAAAGGACGCAGTAAGAATGGCTCATCTCTGTTCCATGATGTCTGGGACACTGACTGGGAACATTCAAAACCTGGGGTAACCCAGTGGGGTGGAGGACAGAATCACCCGAGGGCTCGCTCACTCACATGTGCGGTGCCTGGCCTGGGAGGGGCTCGGAGGTTAGGGCTGCTGAGCAGAGGGCCTGCACATGGCCTCTCCCTGTGGCTTCCCTATGGCATGGCAGTCTCAGGGCAGTTGGACTTCTAACGTGGGGCTCAGCTGCCTCCGGAGCAAGTGTCCCAAGAGAATCAGGAGGAAGCTGAGTTACCTTTCTGGACGTGGCCTCGGAAGTTGGCTGCGTTCTGTTGATTATAAACAAGTCTCTGAGGTTGCCTACCTACATTTGAAGGGAGGACATTTTTGGGTGAAAGGAGTGTTAAAGAATGTGTAGATCTGATTTAAAACCACCAAAGTGGCTGTAGAAAAGAATAATGCCTTATAATTACAATTTAAAATGCCCATTCTCTTAATCCTCACAAAACCTTTGAGAGGTAGGCAGGCAAGTAATGTGACCCCATTTTGCAAATGTGGAAACAGGTTTAGTGAGGCCAATTTCTTCATTCCCCTGAGCTGCAGTATAAAGAGTTTATACAGGATTCCCTCTCTGGTCCCTTTCGGCTCCAAAGCTCGGCGGTTTTCTGTTCCTTGCAGAAGGAGGCAGTCCTGAAAGGTTGACTTGAGTGAAGGAGTAGTTTGACCAGACCACTACTGTTTCAACAATTTCTGTGACTTCCTGGGGCAAACTAAATTGCTTCCCCCTATCCCACACCTGGATTCTGAAGGCAGCTAATTTTAAATTCCTTGGTTCAGTGCCAATTATCCAAGGGGAGTTGAAAGGATAATTTTTGCTTAATTGGAATACAAATTCTTTCAATTGAGACCAATTCTGGCACCTCATCTTAAGATAAGGAAACCCTCATTTATCACTTACCTTTACACCAAAGCAGGAAAAGCAAAAAATCACAACACCTTTGCAAATGACTCAGACCAAGTAAATACCAAGAATCTTTAAAGATTTTCATGAATATATAATTACTAAATTTGTGCAGGTGCAATTCACTTTACTCAATACTTGAGGTCCTGATCTGGTGAGGGAAAATTAAACATCTTAACATTAAATCTATTTTAATTGTCTTCAGAGTGACACAAGAATGAAGAATTTCCTAATAAAAGACTCCTATGAAAATTTACTTCCTAATTTCAATTTTATAAATTTGGGTTTTTAGAAACTGGGTTTTCTCAAAGTGTGGCCAACCTGTGTCACATAGTTTCCTAGTAACTATTAAAGAATCTTTTTAAGAAGTGTTTGGTCTTCTATCTGTTGAAATGTCCACTCTGAAGACCCTTTTCAGTTTGTTTCCTTTCACTTTATTGATGATTTATATTTTTTAAAAAATTACTGAGGAAAGGATGAAAAAAAGAGAATCATGGAGGAACACTGACCAAAACTTAAATCTAAGCATGCCCTACACCAACGGCTTTAGAAGCCACACCGAGAGATTAGTGCAAACTTACCACTATCATCCCCGCCATTTTTTTGTTGAAGGGCACAGTCACGTAGCTTTGGGATGTACACAGTGCCCTGTAGCTAATGCAGATTACCTCACAACCCTAAACTTAATGATAATTTAAACTTTTAAGAAGGAAGTTAAACTGGCATGGCTGGTGGCATGGCTGTACGAGAACCCAGTCAAGTGTTCATTCAGCACCCTTGTTGTGTCCAGCGCTGTGCCGAGTGTCGTGGGGAACAACAGTAGCGCAAGACGACCGTTCCTAGTACATCCCAGTGGAGCTGGACGGCAGAGCCACGGGCCGCGGTGAACAGGCCAGCTCCCATACAACATTATGTCAAGTAAGAATGTAGTTTCAGGCTTTGACGCTATTTGAAAATAAATAGGTCAGCATATCAAGCGCTATTAATTATGTAGCACAGACAATTAAGGAGAGCTGGTGAAGGAAGAAATAACATTAATATCCTGCATTTATGAAGTTTTTCAAACATTTCACACTCATTATTTTATTTATCCCTGACAGTACCGTGGAGGTAGCCTAAGCCAGGATTATGACTCCCATTTTACAGATGAGTAAATTGAGGCCCGAGAAGGATGAGTAACTTTTATCTCAGGTATCTGATGGACATAAACTCAGAAACTCTGACTCTACATCAGATACGGTTGTCCCAAATGGGACAGCCTTTTAAAGGGGATGTTTTCCCAGGAGGGATTTTGAACTGGGTCTTAAAGAGAGGGCAGAGGATGGACAGTCTACCAAGTGTGGGCATTCAAGGAACTTGAGAAGGTAGACCAGACCAGAGCCGAAGGACTGACACGTGGCATGCAGGCGGCAGGAGGGGGCCAGCGGGGCTGTGGGGGGTGTTTCTCACGGGGGGCTAATGGAGAAGAAGGTTGGAGAGGTAGAGGTGGGCTGATTATAAAAGGGCTTGATCTCTGGGCCGAAAATGGTAGAAAGTCTTCGAAGCCCAGAAGTGATATGAAGTATTTTTAACAATTCTCGGCTGGACTCAATCATTCTGAGAATTCATAGATATAAAGAAATAACCTTAAATATGGAAAAACAAACTGCATAAAGATGGCCGTCAAAACTTTATTGGCACCAACATGCCAATAGTGATTATGTTAGGTTATGTTAGGCTATGTTAAGTTCTTTTTATTTTTTATTCCCCTATGTACCTAAGTTTCTACATTTAGAGATGGGGATGTGCTTCTAGGTACATGAACATTTATGAATGAGCATTGTACAGGACCCTTAGAGCTAGTCCCCAAGGCGACATGTTCCTGACAATTTATTAGCAATGGTTATTCCCTTAGGGTTGATTCATCTTTTCCACATCCTATAGAACTGTTCTGCCGAAGAACATAGGACACATACACAGACACACACACATACACAAATGCACACCAGTTTAGAGCGCAACACCATTGCAAGTTAATATCCACTGGGTTATATAACCGTGGAAATAACTTCATGATTGTTTTTCTTTGGAAAACAAACCTTCTATTTACTATGAGTCAAAAGACTATCACCAGGAAATTAGGATTATTCATGGCTAAGAGATCACCAGAGGTAAGCCAAACAGACTGCAAAAAGCCAGGCAAGCAGAGGAAAGTACAGAAGAATGCGTGAGGCAGGCAGGCTTGCTTATTGCCACCCATGGGCAACTCCAATGGAGGAAGACATAATCAATGAATGCAACAGACTGAATAATGGCCCCCCAAAATGTCTGGAACCTCTCAATGTTGCTTATAAGAAAAAGGGTCTTTGCAGATGTGATTAAATTAAGGATCATGAGATGGGGACATTATCCTGGGCTATCTGGCAGGGCTTTAAATGCAGTCACAAGTGTCCTTATGAGAGGCAGAGGAGATTTGACACAGACAAAAGGAGAAGGCAATGTGACCATAGGGACAGTGATTGGAGGGATGCAGCCACAAGCCAAGGAATGCCAGCAGTCACTAGAAACCGGAAGGGGCAAGCGACAGATCCAGAGGGAGCACAGCCCTGCCAACACTATGACTTTGGACCAGTGAAACTGATTTTAGAATTCTGGCCTCTAGAATGTGAGAAAATAATACCTTTGTGCTTTGTTATGCCATGAAGTGCGTGGCTATGTGTTGTGGCAGCCATAGGAAACTAATGCAATGAAAAATCGTAACACTGGAGAGATGGCTTTAGAGAAAAAGTGTGGTGTGGAAGGAAGGGTAGATGTGGTAAGGAATGAAGTGATGAAGAAGAGTTGGGTGTCGAGAATTAGGGGAGGATTAGCTAGACCCGGAACTGACTCACTGTGAAGAATAAAGACAGTGGCTCCCAGTAGTCATCATACATGTTTTCCCAACTCTGCGTTGAGTACCATCATGCTGGTAACTCCCAATCAGCTGTGGTGAAAGTATTTATACCACAAAAATTGAAAAACTCTACAAAATAGGGCTTTTCTGCCAGAGAGTCAGTCATTGAACATTTGTCACTGAGTAAAGGGAAAAAAGAATGGGAAATGGTTAGGGTTAGAATCTAGGACTAGATTAATAACATCATTTGTCCCATTTCTTGCATAAATACTTATGTGCCATTAATAGAAACAGGAATATTGGAAAGGTGATCTGATTTTAGTGATATGAATTCAATGCGAGATTTGGAATTTCTCCTGGCATTTACTGTATTTATATTGATATTACATTCTACTGTATCACGTACTGGGCCAGGCACAAGGGATAAAATAATGTTTTAAGACCCAGACCCACCCTCATGAAGTTTACAGTCGAGTGGAAAGGACAGAATTACAGAAGAATCAATTAAATGCTGATAAGGATATGAACATATTCCAAAGAAAATGTGTGAGGACAGTAAGGGTGGGGTGGGGACTGCCCAGATGAGATGACCTTTGCCCAATTTGAAGGAAGAGTAAACATTTGTCAGACATAGAAAATCATAGGGGGAGAGGAAAGTGTCACAAATAGCAGGACTTGCAGCGACCCAATGGGGAGCGGAGGAAGTGAACGGTGGTGTATGGACGGGAGGCTGAGGGAGATGTGATCAAAGGGGCTACTTCTCTCTACAGAAGAGCTAGAAGTTAAAGTCAAAAGATCATTGAGTGTGGCCAACTCAAGTCCAGCCACACTCGATTACCAACTGGCATTAGTAATCAAGGCGTCTGACCCACGGGATGGAGTCAGGCACGGTGCCAAAAGTTTCCAGGATAGAACAGTTCTTAGGAATGGGTGGATGACAGAGCTGGAGATCAAGGAAATCAAGCAAGTAGAGGGAAGAAGAGGGCAATTAGGATGCAACCCTCTGTAAGAGGACAGGAAAGAAGGAGGTGGGAGCTGGCCTGGGGGAGACGAGAGAGCAGGGAACTGGAGTGGAATTCAGCAGACAGTGCAGAAACCCAGGCAAGCAGGCTAGCCTCAAACAGTGAGAGTTCAGCTGGCTCTGCACTCCCTGAGGGTGGGCGATGCTGTCTCTCCACTGCTCACTCCCAACACCGAGCTCAGTGCCTGACATTGAGAAGGTATTCAATAAATATGTGCTAAAGAAATAAATGAATGAATTAGAAAGGGAGGAAGGAAGGGAGGCACCTAAGGTCCTGTTTATTTCAGGGACATTGGACATAGGACTCAGGGAAGCAAGCATTTCTATTCTCTAAAGGTGCGAGCTTTTTAGTGAACTATCATGCTTGGCTCTCAGTCATCACTGGAGATGCTCGATAAGTCACTACTGCTGGTGGGTGAGTGAAATGGAGCAGGCAGAGGTCTCCAAAATCAAAGCAAGCAAAAGCCTAGAGGTGTGAATCGGTGTTCAGGTAGGAAACACAAGCATTCAGGTATGACTGGAGCATGGTGTATGCGGGGCAGTGGTGGGAGATGGAACCTGAGTTTCATGTTAGAAGGTTCACATTTTATTCTGAAAGCAATGGGGAGCTACTAGAAGATTTTAAGTATGGGAACAACAAAGTCAAATTTACATTCGGGAAGGATAACTCTGGCAGCAGTGCAATTAGATTGGAAGGGATGAAGCAGGAGGTGAAGAAACTCATTAGGAGGCTGTATCTCTAGTACAGGTGAGAACTAACAAGATCTTAAACTAATGGAGTGGTGCTGGAGTGCAGGAGACAAAATCGAGAGATATTTAAGAGATCTGGTCAATGACATGGGATAAAGATGACAGCAAGGCCTGAAAATGTGATGATGCAATGCTGTGACTGAAGAGAAGGATCTTTTTGGAAAGCAAAGGATGGCCCCCACACCAACCACAGCAATGCTAGGTGCAGGCATTATAGCTTGTACACTGGACACCACTTCTAGAACCTGGACACAACAGTATCTGTCCTTGCCAGAATGAAGCCCGCCAGTGCATGCATTTATGAGCCTAGCTTTCCCCTCAAAGGTGGGCTTCAGGTGCACCTATTTGTCAGAGCCCAGGTCACATGCCTATACCCTAGCTGCAAAGGAAGCTGGAAAAGTGAGTATCTAGATTGTCTGTACTTCCCACCTAAACTCTTAAGGTGAAGAATTCTCTGACAGACTAAGCAGCTCAGAAGGGTTGATCAGACATGAAGAATGACAAATGTTCACTAAAAATACAAAGAATGCAGAAAACAAAGAAGACTAAGACCAGAGCCATGGGGAAAGTCCATCTTTAAGGGGTAGCCGAAGCCAAGAAGGAAGAGCCAGAAGGTAAAAGGAGATTCAGAAGAGTAAGAGGGTGCAGAAGCTTTGGGAAAAGAGGCCTTTGAGCAGGACCGAACAGCCACTGGATTGGACAATTAAGAGGTGGTCAGTAGCCTTGGGGGGGGGGCATTTTCAGAGGCAAGGTGGAGTGAAAGCGAGAGTATAAGGGGCTCAGGAGTATGAGTTGTGTTAGTGAAGACAGAGAGTAGAC
This sequence comes from Mormoops blainvillei, assembly GCA_004026545.1. NCBI lineage: Eukaryota > Metazoa > Chordata > Mammalia > Chiroptera > Mormoopidae > Mormoops > Mormoops blainvillei. The sequence continues at coordinate 6,746 of PVJD01014267.1, read as the reverse complement.
TACTTTTTCAAGAATTTTGGCTGGGAAAGGAAGAACAAAGAAAGAAAGCTGAAACTAAGGAGTGGCGCAGAGCAAGAGGGTGTGGATTTGGGTTTTTGAGCCAGGAGCACCTCGAGTATGTTTATAGGTGTACGTGCTGGGCCAACCCCGTGTTCCCTGAGGATGCCCACGGGCTGTGGGGAGAACCAATTTAGTAATGGCCTCTCCCTTTCTGCTGCTCTGAGAAAGTTGCTCTGTTCAGCAAAAGGCATTAGTGTTCTTTTTAAGATTCTAAACTACCCATGGAGCTCTCCTTCTTAAGGATTAAGAACATAAAAAGTTTCAACTTTACATTTAGTGTTTGCAAATGTTTACTGCAAAAGGCATCCTGAAAGAGGGGAGGGAGGTTTGTGGGTTGGGGGGGGAGACGGAATTAAGCATGACCTTGTAGCATCTCAGCCTGGAGCACCCATTTCCAGCTCCCCAACAGGGTCCCCAACAGGGTCCCAGACCGAAGTCCTTTGGTTCATAGGTGGTGGCTGCTCCTGACCACTTCCTTCTGTGCCTGTCCCAGGAGACTAGCAAGCTGGATGCTTTCAACATCCTTCTACCTGCCGTGCTCACAAATCCAAGAGCTGACCCACAGTGGCCGCCCCTCCTCAGGGAGTGAGCTCAAGGGAAGCATCGGACCTCTGCTGAATCGTTCACTAAAGTCGCAGCCCTCTATCACTCCAAGAACTCTAACTAGGCTCTAGACTACACAAAAACTATGTATAAATGAATAAAAGCTTCTGTCTCTTGAAGAGTTCTAAGCACTTTCACTTATATTATCACATGTCCTCAGAAATATGCCCAGGAGTAAAATCTGTAAATAGTCTTACTTTTCAAATGGGAAACAAGTAAGACAAGAACATACACACATTTATAAAAACCTGGAAGAGACAACATGAGAATCCAGAACTCTTTTTTCTGGTTATAACTAAGAGGCTGGAATGTTTAGATTCAGGAACCAAAAAAAAGAGGGTGGGTGGGTGGAAGAGAGATAAATGCATCTTTATCAACCACTTTTTATTGGCATGAAACATTTTAGCCCAAGAAGCCAATATTTGGGGGAAGGATTGAGGGTGGGAGGTGGGGGTGGGTGGGGCTGGGGAAAGTGGTGGCAGGAAAATGTGGGTGAAAACAAACAAAAAACTGGGAGTAGTGTGGGAAATTAAGAAGCCAAAGAATTGGTGTGTGCAGCCCATGGACGTGGACTAAGAAGTGTGGGGATGATGAAATGGGGTGCAGGGCAGAGGGGGAAAATGGGACAACTGTAATAGCATACTCAATAAAATATACCAAAAAAAAAAAAAAAGAAGCCAATGTTTGGCAATTTCTGAATAACCAGCAGAGCCTATGACAAAGCAGTTCTGGAAACAATTGAACATTGGGCCAACCCGTCTCCCCAACAAATGTCATTGACAAAGGCCCTGTTTATTCACTGCAGAGTGAAATAATCTGTCTTCCAAATGCCTGACTCCTTGGAGGCAGGCAGAGTCTGAATCCAAATGCCGACCCCTGTGGTCATCACCAAGCCGTCAGCACCCCTCCGCATCCTCCACAAACTGTCTCCTGAGTGAATCGGCAGGTGACGTGGAGAGTCTGCTCCCCTCCACAAGGTGTGTTCCACCTGGGAGACCTTCATCATCTGAAAGGGTCTGTTTGTTTGTTGGAAAGAGAAATGCTGTCACCCATAAGCCCTCTGACCCCAGGAGCTGCAGCTGCCCAACAAGGTTGTACTTGACATGTAGGGCAGACATGTGTGTGCCTGATTTCTAGCTATGGTTCCTTGGAGGTAATTAAGTTAAAAAGAAATGCAGTTGGGCCTAGACCCAGCTCAAAGTTAAGTTAGAGAAAGCCTGGGAGCGGAAGGAGAAGCTGCATGATTTGGGAGAACCACTTTTAATCACAGTTTCTTCCTTCAGACACCATGTCAGCTTCCTAAGGGGATTTCCTTGTGGGGAAGACGTGAAATCCTTTGAATATGGCTAAGCACCCTCTTTAATGAGGGCAATAAATCATGTCAGTAGGGAGGTCCAGGACAGCAGATTCAGAGACAGCAGGACGGGGTGTCACTAGGAACAGGAAGGCAGCCATCTGCCTCAGGCTCAGCCCCCTTTATGATCAACCGTACAGTGGGGGTTTCATGGGAAGTGCCCCAGAGTGAACCTGGGTGGAAACCTCTGTGCATCTTGATTTCTCGTGGGGGCTCTTTTCAAACCCTGGTTCCCTGTGTGCAGCAGGGCCAGCCTTTCTAGCGTGCCATGCAGGGCTGTGGCCCGTGTGCTGTGATTCAAAAGGTCAGAGGAAGGGTCCCACATTCCCTCCTATACTCCTTTGTGGCTCATGTCAAGTCCCACTTTTGGAGAGCTCTGTGGGCTTGTCAGTGCCCCTCACCCTGAGGTAGGCTAGTTTTATGGAAGTTTAGCCCTGTTAGAATGTATCCTAAGGGGGAAGACAGGGACTGATTGGACAACTTTGCCAATTTTGTCCTTTATCTAGAGCTGCCTCTGTAATCGAGCTCCATTTGGAGTAAGTCGTAACTATTGCCACGAAGCTCTAGTGTCACTCAGACCCTCATCACACTCTAAGTCCCGGCTCTTGTGCTGTATAAAGTGGGGATAATAATGCCCCCCTAACATGGCCATCGCAAGGGCAAAACGAGATCACAGAAGTGAAAGCTCGGGTCACTGCGATGTGCAAAGTGAGTGGCGAGGCCTACGGCTACAGCCAGCCCGCTGCCTCTCGGGGTTCGGGTGATTGGGCCTGGCTAGGTTAGATTCCCAGATGTTCACCTGCACCTCCTGTCACCTTCATTCTGCATCCCATGCCCTTCCCCAGCACCTGCTTATGTGAAACTGTACCATTGCCACCATTAAGCAGTAACCCTCCTTTTTAAGAGACAGACAACAATAATGTAGACAGAGAGATGACAAGCACACAGACCAGCTGACAATCTCTACACAAAGAGACACATTAAATAACAACCTATTCACCTTATGGGCAAATAATGAGGTCAGTGTACTTAAGAGTAGCTCAGTAAGAATGGGCTTGTCTATACTTCCTGGGTGATTGACTGCTCTCAGCAAAGTCCTCACCACATTTTCCAAACAAAAGTGAACCTAGGAAAATACCACCTGCTTGGAACCACATTAGACATGTGCCTTAAGGAACAGCCGATGCCCCCTCTCCGCCATGGGCCATCTTTTAACAGTGAAAAAGGCTTAATGGATATGTTTGAGTGAATTTATTTTTATGAAGCTCCCGGTGCTGAGACTGTGTGCTCTGCAGCAGTGGAAACTGTAATATGGGAGGTTCACAGAATGGTGGGGGCTGTTTACAGGACTTCCTGCCTCTGCATGGGTTACTAGTCCACTGATACGGAAGGGTCACCCCCAAATCCCTCTTTTTCCTGGGCTCAATTTTCTCTCTAGCATGATTTGGTACACCAACTAAAACCCTGAGAAGGCACAATTAATTTAGTCTGTTTTCCATTCCCTAATAGATAAAATGTTTTGAGAAAAATTATATGGTGTAATTTTTTTTAAAAATGCATCTTGGTATAGTTTTAATTTCAAGTGTCTCTTGGGAATACAACTTCCAAAACGACTTACGCCCAGTTTGAAGGATTTTTGGAGAGTGCTGGCCTAGAGTTTGCTCGGTAGACACCACGTTGAGGCAAAGGATTGCCGTGGATAAAGAAAATGCAGCTCTACGCAGGGTACAGCCAACACACAGCGTGCCTGGAGCAGGAGGTCCGTGAAGGGGAAGGGGGTTTGTAGCCCTGGATACAGACTAAGGAATGTGAGTTTTGGTTTGTTGGCAGAAGGCAACCAAAGGGGTTTTCGAGCAGGGGAGTAATGATCAGATGAATTCACAGAGTGAGGGAATCTTTTTGTCTGGAATTCTCACCCCACTTCCCCCTTCCCATAATATAGCAGTGAAATGTTCTTGAATTAGTCTTGGCTCAAAAACTGAACCCTTGGATGACAATCTATTTCACCGCTATCTTTTGAGTGTCTATGCTTCCACAGTACAAAAGCCAGTAGACTATCCCAAACCCAAAGAAGACGCTTCCAGGAAGTGGTGAAGAGCTACCGTTCTGTGTGACCACATTCCACGAGGAAAAAAAGCCTCTTCACATGATAAAGTGGAAAGTGGCTTAAAAAATCATTTCGCCTAATACAAACGAGAACACTGAGGTCTAGAGAACGAAAATGATTCACCGGGGCGAGTGAAACACTTTAGTCAGCATTCGCGGCTCCTGAACATTAGCGGTTTCATGCTGGAGACTGGGAATGCTTTAAAATAAGACATGGTCCCGGTCCTCAAGGAGCTCACAGTCTGGCAAAGGACACATAAACATATTTTAGTAAATGATTGCACTTGAAATTGAAATAGGTGATTAGTACAGTGCTTTTCAGCTCTACATTTCTATGCATCTATAACTAAAAGCAGAAGCCTTTAGTGGGGTGATGAATGACGTTGGATGTTATGGGAAAATAAAAAAGGAGTGCTTGGCACTAGCTGGAAGATCACAGAAGCCTTCTTGGAACTGGTTAGTGTTAGGGCCACCTGTGGTGGCCAGCCACCAAGGTGACCCCCAGTGGTTCTTTTCTCCTGATATTCATGCCCTTGTGTAGTCTCCTCCCACACTGAATCAGGACCAGCCTGTGTGACCAAGGGAGCCTCATGGAGGGCATGGGGGAGGTCTCTTGAAGGGGGGAAGGCTGCCCCCATGCCTTGAGGACACTCAAGCAATTTATGAAGTCCACATGGAGAAGAACTGAGGCCTCCTACCAACCACCAACACCAGCTCGTGCCAGCCAAGTGAGGGAGCCAGCCTGGAAGCTGATCCCACAGCCCGGGTCAAGCCTTCAGGCATGGCAGCCCTGGTGGGCATCGGCGGCGACCCTGTGAGAAACCCTAAATCAGCACCAATTCCTGACTCAAGGAAACTGTGAGAGATGATAAGTGACTGCTGTTGTTTTAAGCCAATGTTTTGGATTAATTTGTTAGCGATAAATAATGAAAAAAGCACCTGTGTTAAGAACACTGGTTTTTTGTTACTCAGCCCTGTTATCCCTTGATTGTTTTCGATTTAGCACCCCAATTTTTTCTGATACCGAAAACTGATAAAATAATTTTTATTGTCCTTACATAAAGGAAGTTGATCTTCTACTAGTTAATAAATATGATTCAATATCATATGCTGCATTTTTTTAAAAACATAAGGAGTGATTTGAAAAAAGCTTTATGGAGTTAAGCAGAATGTTCATTTTCTTTCTAATTCTACTCAATATGATGTTGGCAGCATTTCCATAAATGCCCTTTTCTTTGTGTTCTTTATACGGTGGCCTTTTGGCAAGAGAATTTCTTTTCTATGTGGTAGCATTTCTGAAATAGTTCTATATGGGTTTTGCTGTTTGTTTGTTTTCTAAATAGTAGGTTTACAAAAAAAGCCTCCTGTTTCAATTTGTAAAATAATGTGCTTCAGCAGAAACCTAGGGTGCTTTGTCAGTGTTTTAAAACATTAGAGGTTTATAGTACCAGGGATTTTAATTCCCAATGTAATTCAGTTTGGGGAAGAATTTCTTTCATCAGAAACAGTTGACAAGGATGGAGTCCGTGCGTAGGGAAAACAGCTTCTGACAGGTGTAAATTCCACTTAACAGGCCCAGGTGCTCAAACCAATTAGAGAAAATGGAGCTGGCAGATGGAGAGAGGCCTACCGGGGTCCCCTGGGATCAGAGGTTTGGGAAAATTATTAGAAACTATTAGCACCTTGTCAACTACAGCAATCAAGAGTGCCTTTTGCTTTAAACCTAAGCTATAATCTTCCACCTTTTTTTCCTAAGACCACGAAAGACCAGGATTTGAGAGTTACATGGAGCAACTCTGCTTGCTAAAATTTCACTCTAAGGAGCTCATTACATTATAGCAGAAAGTATGAATGGAGGAGGTCTCATGTCCCTCCCGGTATTTGATTCCTTCTGATCCTACAATCTTCTGGGTGGCTACTTGTTCTCCCAAAGAGATGTCTTCACTCTGACACCCTGCATCACCCTCCTCCCTTTCTCCAGTGTCCTTGGCAAACTCAAAAGGACATCTTCGGGGTCAGGAATGCCCAGCCCAGACAGCTTTCTGTTCTCTCCCCTACGTTGAGGTGTCAGGGCATGGAGGTTGGCCCACAGTGTCTGACATTAAGTCAGGGCTCCATCATTTACTATGTGTTACTTGGACAAGTTTTTAAAGCCCTTTGAAGCGAGTTTTCAATCTGTCAATATGCATTCCTTGCAGTATCATTGTGAGGATTAAAAGCAATAATAATAGTTGATAGTTATTGAGCACTTAGTATGTGCCAGGCATTGTTCCCAGTGTTTTATGAGTATTAACACATTTAATCCTCATAACAGCCTCATGAAGTAGACACTTCCATTATCCCCATTTAACTGATGAGGAAACTGAGGCACGGAGAGGTTAATTAACTTCACGGAGGTAACAAGTGTCAGAGTGAGGCCTCAAATCCGGGCAGTCTGACCTGAGCCGATGACTCTAAAACCACACTGGAATGTCTCCACAGAGGTATCAGGCTTTAATAATAATATCAGCTATTAGTATTTGGCATGTTCTTCCCAAGTTATAAGCTGCTGTCATAGTTTTGGCCCTGCAGCCCTTGTTGTCATTGGGATGTTGTGGGGATTGGGGGCCCAAATGTCACCGCT